>PVJO010011675.1:0-58826 GCA_004026905.1 Hystrix cristata
AAAAAGACCCGGGGATATAGCTTAGTGACAGAGCTCTTGCCTAGCTTGCAGAAGACCCTGGGTTCAATCCCCAGCAACACCCCCTACCCACATCACCTCCGCCAAAAGACAACCAAGTTCAAACTATATATACTTCCACCTGCCAACAGAGCACCATACTCATCCCTGTGTGCAAACTGAGAACCACAGCGGGGAAGGCACCTGTCTGAGGTCACACAACAGGCAGTCCTGAAATCAGAATATGGCAAATGCCCTTCCATCAGGTGCCTTTGTGTGCTGTCTGACTGGCCTCAGGGACCCTGGGGGTTGGGTTGCCCTCCACAGTGATCTTCATTTCTAGGACCCTGCCTGCAGGAGAGGAACCACTACCCGCTGGAAGACACCACTCACTGGGCTCTAGTGGTGTGGACAAGAGTTGGGGGTCTGCCTGCAAGATGCCCTCTGCCCCAACACTAATCCCTTATCTTTAGTTGTGAGTGGTGCTGAGACCACCTGGGATGACGGGCCCATCACAATGCCTGGGATACACATGGCCGAGGGAGACTTGTTTGAAGCCTGGTTGGGCCTAGGTCAGTCTCCCCCAAATAAAATCCCAGAATGTGCAAAACCGAATTAAATTACAAGACAGCAAAGGAAGGAGAATCAATGCTGCAAATAGATTCCTCATAGGCTCCTTTATTAATATGAATTGTGTTTGTGTGTGCGGTGCTGGGGATGGACCCCAGGACCCCATCTGTGCTAGGCAAGTGCTCTACCACCAGCCCCTTCAGGATGCCTTTTAAATCACACCCTTTGTAAATATTTTTCTAATCTTAGAATGAGGAAAACTTTTATAAATATGACATGAAGTCCAGAGGCCGTAAAGAATCAGTAATGATTTCTTCTTCCTCTTCCTCTTCTTCTTCTTCTTCTTCTTCTTCTTTTCTTCTTCTTCTTCTTCTTTTCTTCTTCTTCTTCTTTTCTTCTTCTTCTTCTTCTTTTCTTCTTCTTCTTTTCTTCTTCTTCTTTTCTTCTTCTTCTTCTTCTTTTCTTCTTCTTCTTCTTTTCTTCTTCTTCTTCTTTTCTTCTTCTTCTTCTTCTTTTCTTCTTCTTCTTCTTCTTTTCTTCTTCTTCTTCTTTTCTTCTTCTTCTTCTTCTTTTCTTCTTCTTCTTCTTCTTTTCTTCTTCTTCTTCTTTTCTTCTTCTTCTTCTTTTCTTCTTCTTCTTTTCTTCTTCTTCTTTTCTTCTTCTTCTTTTCTTCTTCTTTTCTTCTTCTTCTTTTCTTCTTCTTCTTTTCTTCTTCTTCTTTTCTTCTTTTCTTCTTCTTCTTTTCTTCTTCTTCTTCTTCTTCTTTTTTTTTCTGGTACTGGGTCTTGCTGTGTTGCCTGGGCTGGTCTCAAACTCAGACTCAAGTGATCTTCCTGCCTCAGCCTCCCAAGTAGCTGGGACTACAGATGTGGGCCAGTGTGTCTGACTAGGATCAACAAATTTCATTGCATACAATTAAAACTATTTGAATTCAAAATAATAACAGCACATACCCCACTAGCACTTATTTCATGCCAAACATTACACTGAACATTAACTCATTTTATAATAATAATCCCATACAGTCCATGTTGGGGACCATGCAATTGAGTCATGAAAAATATTGCTAAAAGTCTCATAGTAATGTTAAAAGCATACAATCTTGTGGGGCTGCATTATGATTTTTCCAGAGTCTTGGATGGCAATGCCTGCTTTAACTCATCTCTAGATGACTTGTAATACCTAATACAAAGTAAATGTGATGCCAGGAGTTGGTATACTATATTGTTTTAGGAAATAATGATGAGAAAAAAGGTCTGTACTTGTTAGGTACAGATGAGACTTTTTTCCCCTTGAATATTTTCAATCCACTATTGGTTGAATGCATAGATTTGAAACCCAAGGACATAAAACCTCGGGCTCAGAGGGCCAAATGTAGCTAGACTTCCCAGTGAGGGTGACAGGAGCAATGAGAAGACTTTCCTCAGCAATGACATCCTCTCCACAGCATCTTAGATGATGCAGGACAAAGGGCGGACTGGAGATGAGAGGGTCAGAGTCCAGGAAGCCATGCTGGCATGTGAAGCCACGCTGGCATGGATGTAGCACCCAGAGAGAGGTCAAGGCGGCTGAACCGGCAGGACTAGTGAGTGAGTGGGTGCTGAGGGCATAGCAAAGGGAGGGGCGGTAAACAGCACCTTGTGCTTCTGGTTGGCTGACACTCCCTGTCCATTCCATTCCAGAATCTCACCCTCAGCACTGTGGCCTGATAGGAGTCAATTTATGAATAACTTTTCAGAAACACAGCTCTTGTGTCAAGCAAGGGAGCCTTTGGTAATCTGTGTGGATGCATCTGCCTGTTACCAGCTGCAACAGTCTGCCCGCCACTGTGCCAGGGCATTTCAAAGCCTGCCAGGAACAATAGTCCCTCCTGACTGAGGCTTGTTGCTGAACTGAACCCAAGACAATACCACTTACAATCAAGATTATAGGGAGATGCGAGAGAAAATAAGATTATGGCAAATGATGCCTGTTTTCCAAGAGGTCCCTCGGTCTCTCGACTTGGAGCCCCTTCATGTAGCATCACTAGGCAGCAATAGCCCTGTCACCCTTGCACACATCAGCCACCTGATGCTGTGAAGATTAGGACGAGGGGCTGCTCAGGTCCACATTTACAGGGAGGCAGTAGCTGGTAGAGTTGGACATGATTTGGTCGCTGTTTTTGTTTGATATGGGAGTCTCACTATGTTGTCCAGGCTGGCTTTGAACTCCTGGCTCGAGTAATCCCTCTGTTCCAGGCTTCCGAGTAGCTGGGGCTATAGCCACATGCTACCATGCCTGCCTCAGATCCTTGGTTTTTGAACTCTAAAAATAAAATCAATTTTGTTGACCCCTCCCTCAACACACTGTGCTGGGCCTAGAAGCCAGGGCACATGCATGCTAAGCCAACTCTACACCACTGAGCTACACCCCGGTCTCGATGCCCCTTTTTCTACTCCAGAATCCAATCCATGATGCCACATTGAGTTTAGTGGCCACGTCTCCTTAGGCTTCTCTGGTCTGTTATGGTTTCTTCGTCTTTATTTTTCATGGCCTTAACATTTTTTGAAGAGTACTGGTTCAATATTTTATAGACTGTCCTTCAGTTTGTCTGGGATCATGATTAGATTGTGTGTTGTAGGTTTTGGAGAACGCCACAGAGGTGTAGGGCCTTTCTCACCATATCACATCAGGAGATGTGTGCTATAACGTGACTTATCACAGGCAATGTTGAACTTGGTCATTTGGTTGTATTTTCCAAGAGTCATGGTTTGGATATGCTTTGTCCCTCCAAAACTCATGTTGAAGCTTAACTCCCTAACATAACAGTACTGAAAGGTGGTGGGAATTTTTAGAGGTAGGATGTAGTGGTGGGTGATTGGGTCCAGACTGCCCTTGTGAAGGGATTAATGCTTGTCTTGTGGAGTGCGTTTAGTCTCACAGAAATGGGTTAGTTCCCAAAAGACCATGTTATAAAACAGTGGGCCTGGCCCTTCTTTCATCTGTTGCTGCTTCTCTCACTGTGTAAAACCCACCCCACCTTGTCCCACCACACGGTCCTGCCACAACGAGGTGGGGTGGGGCAGTGGCAGATAGCTCCGCTGGCCAGCCAGCTGGCAGTATTTGTTCAGAATGGCGTGGGGCTATAATCGCCTGTGGCTGGGGATGGGAGTGCGGAGAGATCTGGTCGCCACCCGCAGTACCTGTGGAGCAGGTGTGGATGATCAATGTGCAGGGCTACAGATCTACACACAGTGAGCTGGAGAAGAATCAGCAAACTCATCTGTGCCTATGTTTAGAAGGCTTAAAAGTTCTGATTCCACTAGGCCCAGACTGCACCAGGCACACAACGCTTGGTTTGCTCAACAAAGCCAAAGCACATATCAAGAAACTTGAAGCCAAAGGGAAGAGCCAGCACCAACTTGGAAACTTGGAACGAGAATAGAGATTTTTAAAGCAATGACTAGAATAGCTTCAGGGTCCTCAAGAGATGGAATGAATACGAATGGATAGCACTGGATTAACTATTTCTTCAGATTGTTCTGATGCCGTCTACCGCAAGATCCTTACCAGAAGCTGATGCCAGTGTTGTGCTTTGGATCTCCACAATGTAGAACTAAATAAACCTCTTTTCTTCATGAAGTACTGAGTCTCAGATATTCTGTTACCGCAATATGAAACAGACTAGACAACAAGCTTTTCCACTGTGAAATTAATCCCATCCCACTCTATTCTTCGGAATTGAGTCCCTAAGTCCAGCTCATATTTACGGGGAAGCAGTACAGATTTCTTTTTTAAAGAAAAAAATTTATCCAATACTACTATCATTTCTAAAAGTAGTCACAATAATTGCTGAATACCTATTCAGTATTCAAGTTTCTCCATTTGTTCACATTGCAACTGGTTGACATGTCTCAATTTCATTTTTAAGATATAGGTTCTTCTCTTTCTCTTATTCTTTCCTTGCAATTTATTTGCTGAGCAAACCAAGTCACTTGTCCTGTAGAGTCACTTGCAGTGTAGTAGTCAGCCTGCAAGATGGCCCCGATGATCTCTGCCTCCTGGTATTCACACATTGTGCTGTCCCCTCCCATGCTGAATAAGGCTGACTGGGGCAACCAATAGGGTATTGCAGAAATGGTGGTGCAGATTCCCAGGATTAGATCATAAAAGCTTTGTGGTTTCCATTTTGCTTTCATTTGAATTCCTCTGCCTGGAAGGAGCCAGCTGTCCTGTCATCGGTGGACTCAGCATCCTTTAGGAAGGTTCACATGGCAAGAACTGAACATGAATAAGAAGCATTAACTTGCCAAGTGTACATGTGAACTTCCTTCCTTTTTTCTTTCTTTCTTTTTTGCTTTTGCAGTGCTGGAGATGGAACCCAGACCCTCCCGCATGCTAAGCAAGTGCTCAAGCACTGAGCTCTCTCCTGTATTTTGAACCCACAGACACTCTGAGTACAATGTATTTATTACTGTTTCAAGCCATTAGGCTTTGCCACACTTTGTCTGTGTCAGTTATCTATCACTGTATAACAGTCTAGATTCTGTTCATTACTTCTCTAACTCCTGGACTTCCTGTAAACTGGTAGTTAGAACTAGAGACGTATTCAGATTAAAGATCAGTTTGGGAAGAGTACTTCATAGATGGTATTCATCGAGATGCACATAGTAATATCTTCATATCTCTCACTTTTTTTTTGTGACAAGGTCTTGCTTACATGCCCGAGATAGTCTTGAACTCTCAATCTTCCTGCCTCAGTCTCCTGAGTTACTGGGATTATAGACATCTACCGCTGCACTTGATCTAAGAATAATCTTTCAACAAATAATGCAAGAACAACTGGGTGTATATATGCAAAAAGATGAAAAGACTGCACACCATGCAAAAAAATTAACTCAAAATAGATCATAGACCTACATGGCAAAACTAACATTACCAAACACTTAGCAGAAAATACAGGAGTAAGTTAGGCCAATTTTCTTTTTAGATTCAATACCAAAAATGTAAGTGATAAAAGAAGAAATAGATAATCTGGACTTCATCAAAATTAAACACCATCAAAGAAGTGAAAAAGAACTCAGAATGGGACAAAATATTTGGAAATCATATATCTGATAAGGACATATGGAGAACTCCTATGACTCAACATATAAGATAATCCAGTTTTAAAATGTCATTTTCTAAAGAAGCTATGGGGACAGCCAATAAGCCTGTGAAAGGATGTTCCACATCCTTAGTTGCCATTGGACTTCACAAAGCAAAGCCACAATGAGATACTGCTTCAGTCATCTCAACGGTGAAAATAGAAACCATGGAAATGCCAACTGTTAGTGAGAACTTGAAGGAATTGGAACGTTCATTGTTACTGAGATTTGAGATGGTGCAACTACTTTCAGAAACAGTCTGGCAGTTCTTAAAAGAGTTAGACGAGTTAATGGGTGAACCAGGAAATCTACTCCTAGATAGCTACACAAGAAAAATGAAAATACATTTTCACACAGAACCTTGTTCACGGTAGCTGTGTATGATAAGGGTCATAGTAGAAATAACCCAAATGGGAATCAACCAAGGAGTGTGTAGCTACAGGCAGCTTTCTCGTACAAGGCAGTGTTATTTGAGCATAAAGAGGGATGGAGTATGTGGACTGACATGTGCTATAATATGAAGAACCTTTGAAGACATTGTGCTAAGCGAAAGTAGCCAAACACAAAGGCATGAATCCATGTACATGAACTGTCTGAACTAGACAAAGCCCTAGAAATAGAAGGTAGATTCACAGTTACCAGGGTGAGGGTGTGGGAAAAGACAGTGACTGTTAATGGGTAAGGGGTTTCTGTTAATCAGCTTTTTCTTGCTGTGACAAACATACCTGACAAAATCAACTTATAAGGGAGAGAGATTTAGTTTGGCTCACGGTTTCAGAGGTTTTGGTGCACGGTCAGTTGGCTGTGCTGTTTTTGGTCTGTTGAGAAGCAGAGCCTCAGGTGGGAGCACATGTTGAAACAAAGTTGCTACCTCATGGTGGCCAGGAAGGGCCCGGGTGGCCAGGAGGGGCCCGGGGGGCCAGGGTCCCAGTGTCCCCTGTAAGGGCACATCCTCATGATCTACCTCCTAATAACACCACTGGCGGGAGACCAAGACTTCAACACATGAGCTTGCTATAGAAAATGGTGAAATAAATTTACCTCAGAAAAACTATGACAAGAATGACAGCATTCAGGCTGACAGAGAAAGAACAAAACTAAGATGATTCCCGAAATTTGTGTTATTAAGCAGAAATACCAGTAGATTTAGTAAAACTGGAATGGATATTGATTGATTGATTGATTGGTTGATTGATTGCTTGCAGGGTGCTAGGGACTGAACTCAGGGCCTAGTGCTTGCTAGGCAAGCGCTTTCCCACTGAGCTAAATCTCTAACCCCTCAATGTATTTCTGACATACTGATCTTTCAATTTAAACAATGGGGTTTTCAACATGAAATCCCATGGTAAGCAGAGCAGCATCTGAACACATGAACTGAAGAAGCTTCAAAGAGACTCCAATTGAGACAAACCAAGGCCAAGTGAAATTCCTGCTTCTCTTGGCATAGGACAAGATTGCACAGGGGAGAATTTATTAGAGCTGCCAATAACAATTCACCCCACCCCCACCCCACCCCGTGAAACCCAGGGCCTTCTGGGCTGGGCAGCCACAGCAATCTACATAACAGCTTGAATCTCTGAGAGCCAAGCTGATGAGCTGAGTTGGGGTATGCATCGGAGGGAGGCACAGCTGACTTGGGAGATTGGCAGTCGCTAGAAGCCAGAGGACCCAAGGCCTTTTCCGGGAGGAACCCTCTACTATGACGTTGCCTCTTCTAGTTTACAGGACCTTTGCTCCCTCCTCTCTTCTTTCTTCCTTCCCCTCTCCCTGCTCTCCCCTTCTTTTTTTCCTCCTCCACCTCCTCCTTTTCCTCTCTCTCGCCTTCCCTCCCCTTCCCTTACCCCCACATCAAGTGGCGCTGGGAAGCAAACCCGGAGTGTGGGGTGCGGCACAAGCTAGGCAAGTGACCACCACTGAGCTGCATCCGGGCCCTAGACCTCTCACTCTCACTAGGAGGCTGTTTCTTTGTAACTCTGGGCTCATCTGTGTAGGTGGGAGGTCCCCTCCAGAAATAACCTCTCATATATAAACACATTGCACAAGCGTCTGCAGATCAATTTTTCTGACAAGAAATGAGCTCATTAGTGGGTGGGGAGATAGAATGGTTCGCACGGGGATTCCATGCGCCGCGTAGAGCCGCACAGGTGTGCCTTTGTCTGCGCCCTGCTTCTAGTGTGCCCGAGGACCTTTCCAAGCTTGGCCGCCCCTCATCTTCACTCGCCACCCTGCACACCGGGGGATGCAGGGACGTGCGCGGGGGCTGCGGGCCGGAGCCTCTGTGTCCACAGCTCCACTCTGCACCCCTCACCCTGACTCTGACCAGACCACAGAAGCTGGCAGCAGGCTCCCGAGACACAGGCGAGGCTGCCTGAGCTTGCCCCTGTCAGCAGCTTGGGCTGCTGCCCGTGAACGGTGTGGACCTGGCCACAGGCCACCTGCGAAGACCGGGCGCACAGTGACTCAGCCTGGGTTGGGACAAATGAAGAAAATCTGATCATCAATTGAATCTGAGTCTTTTAGAATCCTTGGATGTGCTCCTCATATACGCCAAGCTGTTCACTGTTCCTTGTGTGTACCGCCACACCTGATTTACAGGGACTATAAAATCCTTTTTACTACATTTCTATGTCTGGACATTTTGGACAAGAATGCATTCTTTCTACAAGCAGAAAAAAAGAATAATATTAAATAGATAAGACACAAATTTAAAAAGTATTGCCTTCTTTGTTAATGTCTCAGTGGATCTCAAAAGCCTTAAAAATATGCTTTCCAGGCTGGGGATTTAGCGCAGTGGTTAGTGTTTGCCTTGCAAGGACAAGGCCTTGAGTTCGAGCCTCAGAATAAAAAAAAAAAAAATGCTCTCCATCTGGAGTAGTAGGTCCATTTTAGAAATTTGTTCTAGAATAATGATCAGAAATGTGTGCAAATATTTATGTTTGAGAATGTTTATTATGGTAATTTCATAATAGTGAAAACTAAGCATAAGTAACAATAGGGGACTGGTTAAATTATGGTAAAATCATGATATGGGATATTGCCTAGTTATTTTACCTTATTTATTTGGAGGTGGGAGTGGTGCTGGGCACACATACTGAGCTACATTCCCAGACTGCCTAGCTATAAATGATATTATATAGGATTTATGATAAGGATATTGTACAGTGTGTGTGTGTGTGTGTGTGTGTGTGTGTGTGTGTGTGTGTTTTGTTTTTGTTTTTTGAGACAGGGTCTTTCTATGCAGTTCACTATGTACACCTGGGTGACCTCGAACTCACAGCAGTCCTCCTGCCTCAGCCTCCCAAGAGATGGGATTGCAGGCGTGTGCCACCACACCTGGCTATTGTAGTTTTTTTAAAGTAGTGGGGACTGAACGGGGAACTCTGAGGTATACCCCCGGTTCTTTTTATTAATTTTATTTTCAGAAAGTGCCTTGCTAAATTGCTCAGGCTGGCCTCAGACTTGTAATCCTCCTGCCTCAGTCTCACAAGTTCCCCCTCCTCTGCCATCTGCTCAGCCCTCCCCTACCTGTTGTCTGAGTCTTGGGAATGTGCCCAGAAGCAAACTGGTGCTGAGATTCGCATTAACTCCTTTACTCCTTCCACCTGGGGGGTCTTGGCCACCACCAAGTTTCACTGCCTCAGGTCTGGTTTCCCCAAAGCAGTCTTGGGAGGTTCTGGAAGCTGGGTCCTTCTGATAGGTGCAGTGAAGGTGGGCAGGCTACAGGGAAACGGTGTTGGAGGCTACAGTAGAGACAGAGCCTGAGATTTAGCAAAATGGGTAGAGAGAAGAAAGGGTCTGAATTAGATTGATGGCAAGGACGGTGGCAGAACTGTGAAATGTCTTTGTATTTTCCCATTTGTTAGGGTTGTTCTAACAGTTATGTAATCTTCAAAAATATCAGCCCTCAGTTTTCAAAAAGAGGTAAATAAATGTAGAAATTTCTCTGAATCTTTCAACAGTTAACCTGTCTGTAATCCTAAGCACTCTGGGTGACTGAGGCAGGAGGATCACAAGGTTGAGTCTAGCCCAGGCAACTTGGTGACTTAGTGAGACACTATTTCAAGGTAAAAAGTGAAAAAAAAGGGATGGCCCAGGGATGTAACTCAATGCAAAGCCTGTGGGTTCAATCCCCAGTAATGTATTGATTTTAAAAGAAAAGAAGAAAGAAAGAAAGAAAGAAAGAGAGAAAGAAAACCAATAATCAACCCCACTGGTAAGCAGTTTCCATCCTTTGACAGATATGCCCTCATTAGTATAAACACTTAGCTCTCTCCTCTCTGTCATTTGTTCACTGTTGCCTCCCCAGAATCAGGCAGAGTAGCCAATACATTAAGAGGCTACTACAAGTACTGTGCTGCTTGTTAAATCCAAGAAAGAACTGAGTGTGCGTCCTCATTTAGAGTGCAGTCCTGGGATTGTAAACAGCTAGGTTCTTTTTGATTATTTGTTACCAGTGAAGAATACTGTCTTTTGAAATTAACTTGAAAAAATAAAATTTCTCAATGGGAATAAGAAAGCAAAATTGGACCCAGTTTATTAATCTGTTGAACTGGATAAGCATCATCTTAAGGAATGAATGTCCCCTAACAAAGCCAGGGGCAACGGCTCAAACCGTTCCCCTGAGACACGTGGGGCTTCAGTTGTGATCGTCCAGTGTGACAGTGATTGGATGCTCTGTGCGTAAGGGAGACTGGAGGTGTCCCCCTTCAGAGATGGCAACCCTGGCACCTGCAGTTAGGCCTGCTGCCCTGACTCCACAAACTCCCTTGTGTGTGCCTTATTGCAATACAACTCACGTACCGTGCAATTCACTCATGATACTGTATAACTCAGGGGCTTTTAGTATATTCAGAGCTGTGCACCCATCGCGATAACCAATTTTAGAACATTTTCACCTCCTCCCTCTACTCTTCCCTTCCTGCCTTGCCCCATCCTAGGCAACTGCTGATAATCTCCTTTCTGTCTGTATAGGTTTCTCTCTTCTGGGCATTTTGTTTCAATGAGATCATACAATACGCAGTTCTTTGTGACTTTTGCTCCACATGTCTTCAAAGTTCATCTGCACTGTGGCATGTATCAATACTTTGTTTCTCGTTATCATTGAATAAATACCCTATTGTACAGGATATGCCATATTTTGTTTATCTGCTTCTCAGGTGAGGGGTATTTGAGTTGTTTCTACTTTTTGAATGTTAGGAATAATGCTGCTATGAACATTCATTTTTGGGGGAATGTATATACCTAGGAGTGGAGTTGCTAGGTTGTACAGTAACTCTATGTATAAATTTTTGAGGAAACATCAGACCATTTTCTGAAGTGGCTGCGCTATTTCACATTCTCACCAGTGTAATGTGAGGTTTAAATTTCTCCACGTCCTTACCAGCACTCATTACTATTTTTCTTATTTGTTTGTTTGTTTGTAGTACTGGGGATTGAACCAAGGGCCTCCTCACTAAGCTACATTGCCAGCCCTTTTAAAATTTTGATGCAAGGTCTCATTGCATCACTAAGTTACCAAGGCTGCGCTTGAACTTGCAACCCTTCTGCCTCAGTCTCCTGAAGTTCTGGAATTATAGGCTGGTGGCACCTCACCCCATGTTTTTATCTTTTGTATATAAACAGCCCATGGTGACTGTGAAATGGTATGTCATGATTTTGAATTCATATTTTCTTGATGGCTAGTGACACCGAGCATCTTTTCAAGTGCTTTTATATATCTTCTTTGGAAGAATGTCTAATCAGTTCTTTGCCTATTTTCTTTTTTTTTTTTTTATTTTAAACCAAGAACATGTATTGGTACATTCTACATACAATGGTCACATTCATTACATTAATTCTGTACCTATACATGATGTATCTTGGTTCTTTGCCTATTTTCAAATTGGGTTGTCTTTTTATCATTGAGTTGTAAGAGTGGTTTATATATTTTGGAACAAGTCCCTTATTAGATATATAATTTGTAAATATAGTCTCTCACTATGTGGGTTTTTTCCTACTTTTTTTTTCCCTTTGATATGCTGGGGATTGAACCTGGACGTGCTCTAACAGTAAGCTACATCCTATGCAGTTTTATTTTTTATTTAAAGACAGGTTCTAAGTTACCCAGGCTGGCCTCAAATTTGTGGTCCTCCTGGCTCAGCCTCCCAAATAGCTGGGATTACAGGCATCACCATGCCTGGCTAAAACACATTTTTTTTTTTTTTTACATTCTTGAATCCTAATTTATTTTTCCTTTGTCACTTGTGCTTTCAGAAGGCTTTGTCTAGCCGGGTGTGCTGGTGCATGCCTATAATCCCAGTACTTAGGAGGCTGAGGCAGGAGAATCACTGCAAGTTTGAGGCCAGTGTGGGCTACATAGTGAGACACTGTCTAAAAACAAAACAAAACAAAAAAACCAGAAGACTGGTAAGATTAACTTATTCTAGAGTTTTTAAAATTTTATCTTTTACATGTTGGTCTACACTCCATTTTGAGTTAATTGGCATTATGGAGTGAGGTAGGGGTCTAACTTCCTTGCTTCACATGTGGATATTCAGTTGTTCCAGCACTACTTGCTGAAAAGGCTGTTCTTTCCCCCATTGAATTCTCTCAGTATCCTTACCAAAAATTAATTGATTATAAATATAAGGTCTTATTTCTGGACTCTGAATTCTAGTCCACTGGTATACATGTCTCTCTTACGCCAATATTATACTGTCTTGAATTTTGTAGATTTGTAGAAAATTTTGAAGTGGGGACAGATGAGTCCTCCAAACTTACCCTTTTTCAAGATCATTTTATCTATTTTGGGTCCCTTGAAATTCTGTACAAAGTTTAGAATCAACTATGCAAAGAAGTCAGCTGAGATTTTGTGAGGGACTGCATTAAATTTGCAGAGTGACCTGGTGAGAATTGCTATTTTTAACAACAGTAAAAGGATTTTAAAAAACATAAATTGCAAGGACAAAGAGACTGGGAAAGGAATCAAGTAGAGTAAGGAAGTAAGGAAGAGCAAATGACTTGGCTAACAAGAAACTGCAGCTTTGGCCAGGGGCGGTGGCGCCGGCCTGTAATCCTGGCTGCTCAGGAAGCTAAGGCAAGAGGACCACAAGTTCAAAGCTAGCTTGGGTGCTATAGAGCAAGATCCTATCTTAAAATAAAATATGTTTTTAAAAGAGAGGGGGAGCTGAGTGGGACATAGCTCAGTGGTGGAGCACTTGCACGGTGTGCATGAAGTCCTGGGTCCCATCCCCAGAGTCACAAAAAAAAAACCCAAAACAAAACAAAAAATAAAACAACAAAACAGGCAGACACAAGATCCCAAGACTGTTAGAGTTGTCCTGGAAACAAAGCAGAACTGAGGAGGAAGGAAAAGGATGGTGGGACGGAAGGAGAAGGAAGAAGCATCCCGAAAGGGTCCTGCAGGCACTGGAGTCCAGGATGGCAGCAATCCTGTTCTTTAGCCTCTTGAGGCAACCCACCTCCCTGTAGTAAATTCCTCTTCTTAACTGTTTCACAGTAGATCTCAGTTACTTGCAACCAAGATTCCTCTGATATCTTTGTTACTCAAGGAATTAGAAATGGTAGTACCTGCGAGCTTGTTAGAAATGCCAAATCTCGGTCCTCCCACCAGACCTGCTCAACTAGAATCTGCATTTTTGTTTTTTGGTATACGAAGCAAGTGTTCTGCCACTGGGCTACACCCCAGACCCTAGAATCTGCATTTTGACAAAATTCCCAGGAGATTTCCATGCACATTCAAGTCTGAGAAGAACCGTCCTCATATCTACCTTGCAAAGTAGGGTATTGGGTGCACTAAAGATAATACATAAAATACCTGACCACATAGTAGGTACTCTGTGGGGTATTTTGATGGTGATACTGATGGCCGAACTAGAAACACTTGGGAATTACAATCTCAGGAAAAGTTCCTAAGACCACAGCAAATCCTAGCCCTGCACCAAGTTACAAAAACCAAGCACACACCAAAAAGACAGCAAACACATTTCTGTTAGGAAATAGGCTTCAGATCCTCTCCAGGAACCTGTCGGGTTAGTCAGCACAGGTGTCGACACTGGAAACCACGAAGAAAACTATCTCTCAGGTGTGGCAACTGGCTGTGAGTGAGTGACAGTCAGCATCCGGGATGACGACGGCTGGCGGGGAATGCGGAGTTAATGCTGCCTTCTCAGCCGAGCAAGCACTCTGCCCTGTGCACAGGAAGTGGATCGAGAGGAAATGTCCTGAGCTAGCAGCTCATAATTGCTTTTTCAGGCAGAAACCTGTGGCCCAAGGTCTGAGGGTGGAAGGGGAAGGGGAAGGAGAGGAGGCTGGGGGCTTGCTGCAGGGGAGGGATAGGAAACCGCATCCCCACTCTTGGCAGGAGCAAGGCTGCCTCTCGCCAGTTTTCCTGGACCTTTGGCACTTGGCCGCCCTCTTTTGTGCTGGGGTTCCATCAACTTTCCAGTGCTGAGCCGGCTGAATGGAAGCTGGAATGGTAAAGATTTTAAAGCAAAGAGGAAATGTGCTTCTGGGCCACTGGCATCCAGTCTCAGCCCTCAGTGTGCTGGGCCTTCAGGATGCATTTCCAAGGTTTGGATCTTCACGAGGACTCATTGGTCATAGCTTTCTAACTGTCCACCGACTGCATAGCATGGTGCTTGACCCTTATGAGAAGCCCTCAGCCCTCCAAGCATTTACATGATAGACTCCCCAGTCTTTTGAAATAGCGCTATGAATTTTACCCTATTCAGTAATAACAAACTCTGCCATGGCCCAATAACTGTCTTTGTGAAGGCTGGCCGTAGTTCTCAACTCGGTAGCCACCGTCACAGCAGTAAAAGCCAACAGCGAGCTTCAAAAATAGCAAACACCCAGCAACATGCTTACTACCCACCAGATACTTTTTACATGTGTTTTAGCTCATTTCATTCTCACAACAACCTCATGGAGTTAAATCCAATTTTGTTGGATTTTTTTTGTTGTTGTTGTTTTGTTTTGTTTTGTTTTGAGACAGGGTCTCACAATGTAGCCCAGACTGAGTATGTGAACATAAAATCTTCCTGCTTCAGCCTCCCAGAATACTGGGGTTATAGGTATGTACCCCCACAATCAGCTACAATTTTAATCCTCATTTCATAGCTGAGAAAGCCAAGGCATAAAGAAATAAAATGGGGTCAAAAAGTTAGTAAACAGTTGTATTAGCTTTCTATCACTGTGACAAAATGTCTGAGATAATTAAAGGAGGAAAGATTTATGTGAGTTCCTGGTTTCAAATAATTCAGTCCATGGCCACTTGGCCGGTCATTCTGGGGCCTGTGATGAGACAGTTTATTATAGTGGAAGGCAAGTGCTGCAGCAAAGCTGCTCACCTCATGGAGCCAGGAAGCAAGAAGGGAGACAGGAAGAAGCAGGGTTCCAATATCCCCTTGAGGCAGTCCCCAGTTCCTAACTTAACCCTTCCTACTAAAGATACCACTACCTTCCAGTGTTGCCACGGACATCCGCACCTTTAACACACAGCTCTGTGGAGAACGTTTAACACCCAAACTGTACCCTGGCCCGGGCACACGCCTGTAATCCCAGCACTCCAGGGGGGCTGAGAGAGGAAGATTTGAGTTTGAGCCTAGCTGATGCAATTTAGTGACTCAGTGGACACCTGTCTCAAAATAAAAATTTTAAAAAGGGCTGGGGAGGTAGCTCAGTGTGAGGGCCCTGGGTTTCAGCCTCCAGAACCACCAAAAAAAAAAAAAATTCAAACCATAACAATGGCAGAACAGGGTTCAAACCCACGTACTCTGGCTCCTGAGCCCCTCCTCTAACCACTGTATCCATGAAGGCAGCAACAGCCTCTTGCTCAGTAATCGCAGGTCAGCCTCAACCAGTTACCTGAGGGCGGCTAAGTAACTCAGAGGCGACGAGGGGAGGGGAGAGCAGAGGTGGCAGAGGACCAAGGTGGACGCCAGTGCTGACTGAACGCGGAGAGCATCTCAGATCCCGGTGCCGTCCCTGTTTACTCTTCCCAGCTGCCCTGTGTGGCCTGTTCCTCACAGGGCCTCTATTTCCTTAGAAGTAAAGTGGGTCAGGTGATTGTGCAGTTTGTGTTGATGGTGTTGGGTCCAGGGGATGGAGTCCAGGGCCCCGTACACACTAGGGAAACATCCTGCTGCCGAGCCACACACACCTGCCACTGAATCTGGACAACACTCATTGGAGAGTAACTGTGCACCACTCATTGGAGGGTAACTGTGCACGCAAGGTGCTGTCCCAGGTGCCGAGGGGCCACAGAGTGAGTATGAGGCTCTCGCTGCCATTGCATGGGTCTTGGTCCCATTCCCTTTTCTATTTTGAAATCTTTTTGAGTTGAGCAAGGCAATATGACCTCCTGTCTTAAAAATGGGGGAAATGATGTAAGAATATGGAAGGTCGCACAGGTCAGTTGTAGCAAGAGTGTGACCCCAAGTCGACTCCTAGCCCAGGACTTTCTCTGCTTCTGTCTTCCCTTATTCGGACGTCACTGTGACTAAAAGCCACAAGGTTTACTTTGACCTAACTTCCCACATTCTTCCAACTTCCCTGTCCTGACAAGCGCACACACACACGTGCACACACACACACACACACACATTCACACACACTGCTACACACCCAGAAATCATGGTCAAATCAGCCAGCTCTGCAAGCCCTACTCTTGTCCAAAGCCCAGCCTGGAACAGAGCAAAGAGAGCTACTGTATGCGCTGTGACTCATTGTCCTATATGCTGACTTGGACTGAAGCCTCTTCTCCTAACAAATAGTTATTGGCAAACAGGAAGTCCTTGGCCAAGGATGAGGTCAGTCTTCCAGCACGGGCACAGCCTTCTGTTGGGCACCCCCTTGGGGCCCACCAAGGCAGCCAGCTGTTTCTGCACACAGTGGGCCTTCACAAAGTGTCCCTCTGCACAAAGGCGCCCACCACCGGTGGATTAGCTGCTGTGAACTACTCTGCCCAGCCCAGCCGCTGGATGGGTTGTGAGGTAGGGGTACAACATATGGGTCCGGAGTCTGAAGGAAGTGACTTCAACCTTTCTTGTTTGGCAGAACTGGGCCATAACTTGAACCACAGCCCTGAAAATCTATTCTTTAAAGAACTCTGTGTTGTCAAATTCACTTCTGCAATTTGTCCCGGAACTTCCTTTTCTGTACTGTAAGTTAGGACAGGGGAAGCAGCGTGTCATCCCCGGGCCTTCCTTGAAATGGTGTCAAAGTACAAAAGAAATTGTTGAGCCTAAGCATGTCCTGCTCATACTTTTGGATGTATTTACATGTAGATATTCTCTCTGTGCCCCTTATCTCTCTTCTGTGGCAAGAACCTGGCCCTAAGTCTAGAGTTGGAAGAGATGAAAGCTTCTGGATTTGAGGAACCAAGGACACTGGGTGATCCTTGCAGGAGGTTGTCCCTCAATATCCATTTGACCTTCTTGCAAGATTGTAGTTTTTGACTAAACGCATGTCCACCAGCGAATGTCTACATTTCCTGATCTCTCTTGAATTGTGGCCATATGATTAAGGTCTGGCTAATAACAGGAATGATTGTGTCCTTCAAAGACCCTTCGAAGGTCTTTCTATCCTCTCCTTCCCTCTTTCTCTGGCAGGAATGTGGACAACATTGTGGGCCATCTTCTGGCATGTGTAATTGGCAAATATCCTGAGAGGAGAGCAACAAGGCAGAGATGCTTGCGTCCCTGATGCTGCGGATTCACCCTTCATCTCTGGGCAGCCTGTGCTCAGACTGTTACACACAGGGCAGCAATAAACTTCCAGCTCTTTTAAGCCATTATTGTTACAGCAGTCCGGTTTGTATCCTACTACAGTGTGCTCTGAGGTGTCAGGGCACCACACCTCCCTTCTCTGAGATTCCTTGACTCTGCTAGACTGGAGACAGTGTGGTTGTATTATACGTGGTCTGTAGGTGGCTAGCTCATCGGGCCATGGCTAGGAAGACTAGGAGGAGGTGTCTCCCCTAAGCAGAACCCAACAAATTCTCCCTCCCATGAACTTGGAAATGAAATTCCCTTTGCTATTCAACCTCCACCGATTACATGAACCAACATGCACAGGGAGAAGCAAAAATGAGAACTTGCCAAGGGAAAGAAGGTACCTGGGTTGGTACGGGCTTCCTGGTTTCTGGCCCAGGCCCTCATGCAACTTCTCTGGTCTCCCTGTCTGTGATCTTGGAGAGACCCTGACTCTGTAATAATCCTGTCTCCTTTTGCTCTTCGATGCCTCGGGTTCATTTGTGTCCACCATACCAGAAGTGGCTAAGGCTCTCTGTTCCTTGTAAGGAAGTGCATTCTTCCGAGCCCAGGGACCCACACCTCTGCAGCATACCCCTTGGCGGCCTGGCCCTCCCCAGCCCTGACTGAAAGAAGGATCTGAGGGAAACTAGATGGACTGGTGGATTGATTGCCTAATTGATTAGTGGGTAAGTGGGTCACTTGATAGAATTTTTCCAGGGAAAGCTAAGCAATCCTTGTAAGGCTCACAGAATCAGAGGCAAAAAGGACAAATGGCATCAGACAGAGTAACCCCAGAAAGGTTTAGTAATGTGCCCAAAGCCCTCTCCTGCCCTCTCTGGCTGGTCTGATTTGGGGGTGCTCAGAGACACCGGAAAAGGCTCCCACCTGCTAATGAGCAAACTCCTTCCGACAACGATGCCAAACCTGTCATTTCTATGGCTCCTGGGAAAAATGCAAACTTACTCTTTTTCTGTTGTCTCTAATCCTAAGTCTCACAATGTATCTTAAAGAACAAGTGGCTTTTCTTCTATGGAAGGGGTAACATCTGTACCTCTACCATGTGCCAGGCACTGTGTGCGGCATTCTCTGGGGGCTATTCATTTAAACTATGTGGTTTTTCCAGGGGAAAAAACTGAGGATGAGAAAGTGATTTGCCCAAGACCTACAGCTGGTAAAAGTGGTGCAAGGGAGAGCCCAGCTACTGGTGTGGCTGGAAGCCAGTGTCTTTTATATAACACCATGCTGCCTCCTAAAGATCAGTCCTTATTGATCATTTTTCTTTACTTTCCAGCCTTCCCCATGGACACTCGCTTGGCAGGGCTTGGTCTGGGCAGCCAGTGCAGCCCTGAGACCCAGAGGCCGAGGTGGGGATGGAGTGGGAGCCAGGAGGTGCCCAGGGGAGGCTCAGGAGTTGGTGCCCTCCCATAGCAGTTCCTTTCATTGCCTTCCCTCTGCCCTCCCCACCTGGTTTCCCACTTGCCTCTGACCACTTCTTCCTCCTGCATCCCTAGGATGCCCCTAACATGATCCTGCCTCCCTCTTATGCTCAACAAATGATGGCCTGGTTCTTCCTCTTGAGTGCTACCTTGTCCAGAGAAGCCGGCTAGTTAGCTCATTTTATTTTATTTATTTATTTTCTCGGGGAAGGAAACAAAAGACTCACACCTCAGGGCTCAGCCTGCCAGTTTTTGGAGTTGTGTTTGCACCCAGAGCCTGTCTTGCTCAGTTGCCAGAGGCCTCGGGGTAGGACTATGTCTTCACACGCCAAGTGGTGTGCACTGTCAGCGCTCTCTGAAAAACAAACAGCTGTCATGTAAAGCTGAGGAAGCTGCCGGGCTCCGGGAGCTCTGTCTCTGAGTGCCAAGCTGCAGGCCTGAGGTCCTGACTGCTGTCATTTAGAGCACAAGCTTACATCCCTGACACCAGCCACGAAGGCTGCTCAGAGATGTCAGGGTGATCCTGTACACTCTGATCTCACTGAGGAATCAGGGTGAGCAGTTTATGTGAACGTGTAAGGGTGCAAGGTTGGGGGCGGGGCATTCTCTGATTTCATTGTGGATTACAGAAATAGTCTAGAGTTATCTTTCATTTGCAGGGAATGACTGATTCTCAAAGAAGAGTCAAAGTCCCCACGAGGGAGGTGCATTGGCATCTCAGTGATCAGGGGATAAATGGAGAGCATGTATATTTATCAAAAGGAGCATGATTTTTATAAGGACTGGCTCAGCCCATGGGAAAGCTATACCTGCTCCCCATTCCTTTCTCTCCTCAAAGTGTCCATTCCCCCAGCCCAGCCCAGTCCAGTGCCATACCCTTGGGAAGCTTTGCTCATCCCTCAGAGGCTGCATTTGTCCCTCTTTCTCAGTTCTCCAAAACACTTGGTGCACTCCGTGAGTACTTCACGTACCACGGGTGTTACAGAGGGCTGTGTGTGACTCTCACCCGCATGTGGCATGCTCCCAAAGCCTCGCTGACCTCACTCACGCACTTCAGGGTCGTGTGACTTGGAAGAGGTGGCGTTGATGTCGGAAGTGTGTGAGAAGAAAGGACTGAGGAGAAGGGGGAGGAGTGTTCTCAGAGACGGAATATAAATGGCAGGGGATCTGATCTGGGATAGGAGGCTACACACAGGGCCAGCGGTAAACTGATAACAAAAAGCTAATGAGGGCTGGGGATGCAGCTCATTGGTAGAGCACTTGCCTAGCATACGTGAGGCCTTGGGTTCCATTCCCAGCCCTGGAAAAAATAGATAATGAGCATTTACTGGGGTAGAAGAAATTCTCAAGAAGGCTAAGAACTGGTTTTGAAGAAAATTTCTGTCTAAAGACCTGGGACTGTGTTGCCAGGAAGACACTAGGAGCCAGCTTGGACTGCTCCAGAAATAAAAGCTAGAGGAGGAAAGAAGAAGGCAAAGGCAGTGATAGTAACCTGATCAGGGATTAGCTGTGTCAAGCTGCCCTAGGTAACCGGATTGTGTACCTGTAATTTACTACTCCCTGTAGGGTTTTTTTTTCCTCTGTAGGGTTTGTACCGCCTGATCCCTCCTTCCTTTCCTCTCCTACTCCCTCCCTTTTCTCCAGTACTGGAGATTGTCCCTAGGACCTGAGCTGTATTGCACCAAGTATATCCCCAGCATTTACTGATTTGTATTTATTTATTTGTTTTTTTAGATAGGGTCTTGCTAAATTGCTCAGATTGGCCTTGAACTTGCAATCCTCTTGCCTCAGCCTCCCAAGTAGCTGGGATGACAGGCATGTGCTGCAAAGCCTGGCTTATACCTCAATGCGCCCAACTTAAACCTCCTGATTTCTTGCATTCTTCTGATGAACCGTGAACTGCATGAATGAGCAAAGGCACATTTGCAGTCCAGGAGCTTGGTCTGGGAAGGACACAAGTCTGAATTCTTGGATGGTGGCAGAACAAATCACTCAAGGATAGAATGCTAGAAGATCATGTCTGTGGGTGCTTGCTTCTTTCTAGGGCAAAGTATAATTGCTGTGATTCTGGGGCAACAATGGTAGCATTATAGTCACACAGTATCATCAGGAAGCCCAATCCTGTCCTTTCTCCAAATAAGAGGCCCAGAACAGGGACTTGGTGATCATGAGATGGGCTGTGCTACCACTCGTCAATTAGAAGTGACTCCTGAGTGGTGTGAAGAAACTGGATCCTGTTTTCCTTCCTCATGCCTTAAAGATTGGTCCAGTGTGGAACACCCTCCCACACAGCTGCTTCTTATGTGGCCTCATTCAAGACAAGGATGCCTAGTTAAGCCAATAAGGGGGTAAAATTCCCTGGCAATTACCTGGCTGTCTCTGGCACTTGCAAAGCTGAGCTTCCTCCATTTCATTAAGAGAGTGTGGTCACCCTCTGTTCTTGTCATAGGTCTCCCAACCTCTATAAAGTTTTTACAGTAAGTCCCCGATTTACAAACTCTCGAGTTGCAAACTTTCACAGATATGAACGGACCTCTCATTACGAGCATGCAAACAAGTTGCAGAAGTAGCCCATGTGTCTGTTGGATATTGTCACAGTTGTGCTACTGTGTGCTTACTATACAAGTAAAAGTAGTTTATTTGCAGTATTTTTGTGTGTGTGTTTGTTTTTTGTTCTGTTTTTTTTCTATGTTGGACTTACAAACAAATCTGACTTACTAATGTTCTCCCAGAACCAAACTCATTCATAAGTTGGACACTTACTATATAGTGAAGCCTGATGTGAATTAAGAGGACAGCTAAGCAAAAACACTGGTGGATGATACTGTTAGGATTTGGGTCTTGAATTTTTCCAAAGACAGCTGGGCATGGTGGTGCACACCTGTAATCTCAGCACTCAGGAGGCTGAGGTATGAAGATTGCTGTGAATTTGAGGCCAGCCTGAACAATATACTGAGACCATGTTGTGGAAAAAAAAAAAAAGTCACCAAAGGCATGTGTGGTAATGGCTGGTCCCCAGCCCACAGCACAGTTGGGAGGTGATGTAACTTTTAGGAGGTGTGGCTCAGTGGGAGGAAGTTAGGTCACTTGGAGTGTTCCCTTGAAAGGGGTATTGGAACCCTGGCCTCTTCATCTCTCTTTGCTTCCCAGCTGCCATGAGGTGAAAAGGCCTCCTACACCATAGTCTTCTGCATGGTGTACTGTGTCACCACAAGCCCAAAGCCTCGGGGCCAAGTGACCATGGACTAAGACCTCCAAAACAATAAGCTGAAATAAATCTTTCTCCTTTGAAGTTGAGTACTTCAGGTATTCTGGTACAGTGACAGAATGCTGACTAATACAATTACACAGCTGTCAGGCATTGTCCCTGACAAAGGCTTCCCAGCTCATTGCCTTTGCAACTACAACCACAGCCCCATGCCAGGGAACCCTTTCTGATGACTGCTTCCTCAGACCCATCGTTCAAATACTCCTGCCTTCATACCTGTCCTCACTGCAGCGATGAGGCAAGTGTCCTGGCCAGAGCACAGCAATGAGTCTTTCCTCTCAGGCTCATAATTACAGGGTGTCTGGGAAGCTCCCAGGTTCCCAGGGATGAAAGGCCAGCCGGGCCCTGTGCTTTTCTCACGGCACCCAGGCTTGCAGGATGGCTCACAGAGGAGGGTCACACAGCCCAGAAAGCATTCAGCCTGGCCCATGGGTCCCTCATACCAGCCCACCCCCACAGCATCAGCACATTTTCTGTTCTCTTTGCTCATTCCTCACGAGGCTCACTTTCCTCACCTTGGCTCTCCCAATTGACCCTCAGGGATCAGGCAGTGGGTTGAGCCTACTCCCAGGAAAGTCTTCTCCTCCAATGCCATTCTGGAGTCTCTTGTTCTCCAGAGGCCTCAGTAGCCCCACAGCTGGGCCTTCACCCTGACACTCTGGTTCTGTCTGATGAAAGGCATTGATTGCCTCTGATGAAAGGCATTGATTGCCACGTCCACGCCCATGTCCTGTGGGGACAGGACTGGGCACTGGTCAGGGGCCCCTCCCTGTGCTTGCACCTCCTGACTTGCCACTGGCTTGCTGTGTGACCTTGACCTTGACACACCTTTAAAGTGAGGCTCAGGATGGTTCCTTATCATGCAGAGTTGTCAAGATTAAATGTGATGATTTGTTTCAAGTGCTTGGCATTTGAAAAGTGCAAACAAAGTGGTTTTATTTTCTGAGAAATGTTGTCCTCTGTGTCCCCTTGGCCACCGTGTGGATTCAGATCTGCAAATTTTTCTCAGACAGCGAAAGCCAATCGCTTCTCAGGCTCCTCCAGGGCCTGACCTGCCTCACAGCAACTGCACTCTAACTGGGCCCAGGGGACAGGATGTCAGTCACAGACTGGGTGCCCGAGTTCACTGACTGACCCCTCCAGACAGTCACACCATAGGACACGGGACCAAGGTCCCTCTCCACCTTCCCAAGGATTATTGCATTTCCTTCCTGCAATTTAAAGTGACTGCATAGCAGCTCTGGGTGCCCTTCTCAGTCTTTTCCAGGGAGAAGAATCATACCGTGCCACTTTCCCCAGGGACCTGGCTCTATAGTAGGACATGACCTGCCTGAACCAGAGTCCTGGGCCGTGCGGAAACCATGGCCCCTCTGCTACCTCTCCTGGTCCACAGCCCTCCATCCCTGCCAGCCTTGGTCCCCGGGGAGCTCCCGCTGAGCCCTAGCGAGAGCAGTGGGGTAAGAAGAGAAGGGAAGGGGTCCAGCAACGGGAGTTCTTTTCTCTTCCAAGGTTTTAACTGGCTAAAGAGCCTGTCTCCCTTCCTATTCCCTTTCCAAACAAACATTATTGGAAGGGGGCCGGAGTGTGGCTTCGTGACAAAACACTTACCCGGCATACACAAGGCCGGGGTTCCATCCCTGGCTCCAAAGCGAAAAACAAAACAAAAACTTTAGAAGAAAGAACACAGCTTGTTGGACTGGTCCCATGTCCTCTTTCACCAAACTTTTCCTCTTTTTTTTGGATCTTGCTTGTGGGAAGGAATAGAATGTCACCTTGCAAAATACTCCCAAGCTCTTGGTCAAATCCTTCAGAGCCAACAGAAGAAACAATCTCTATCATCTTTTTTTTCAATCTCTATCTTCTATGTAGGGTTGTCTCGGGAATTTTAAAGTCGGCTAATAGATGTAGAATCATTTCCTAAATCATGAGCATCAGATAAAACTTTCAGATATTATTATTATTATTATTATTTTTGGTACTGGGAAGCAAACTCAGGGCCTTGTGTTTGAAAAGCAAGCACTCTAACCACTGAGCTAGATCCCCAGCCCAAGATAATACTATTATTGTTATTAACATTATTCAGTTAATCATAGGACCGTGCTAGGGGTACAATACTTAGGAAAGGTGAAAGGGGAGCATATACTTTATTCATTGAATTTCAAATTTCTTTCTCTCTCTCCCTCTCTCCCTCCGCTCTTCTCTTTGCAGTACTGGGGATTGAACCCGGGGGTGCTCTACTATTGACCTATCTTAGCCCCCCACCCCTAACTCCTTTTTAAAATTTTGACACAGGGTCCCACTAAATTGCTCAAACTGACCTTGAACTTGCCATCCTCCTGCCTCAGCCTCTCAATCAGCAGGGATTACAGGTGTGCGCCACTGCACCCAGCACTCCCTGAAGTTTTCTAGGGTATCAGATGACAGTACCACTGTCCTATCTATAGGACTGTCTGACTCTGGAGGAGTTCTTGGCAGGAAGGTGAGGTCCTGATTGTGGTGTGTGGTTAAAAGTCCTGTGGGAAGCTGGTGGTGAGGTGGGACGTGGGGAATGCTGAGAAGTCAGTGTGCTGTCTGGGACCCACTAACTGTGGCATAAACTGCAGGAAGGGAGTTAGTGATCAGCTGGGCCCAAATCTCTCCCTTTCACAGATGAAGAAGCTGAGTTTGGAGAGGTGTCCAACATGAGACTCCCAGCAGGCCTAAGCAGTCCTTAGAGGTCTGGCTCGGCCCAGTGAAGGCTGGTGAAGGAGTACCGTGACCCAAGGGCCCCTGGGTATGAGTGCTGGAGCGCGGGCTCCTAGGACCCCTGTGCTAGCTCGGGAGCAGGATTAGCTCTTCTCCCAGACGTCCCATCTCAGTCTGTGCAGACAGAGGCTCCTGCACACCCTGGGCAGCGAAAGGCAAACACCTGGGGAACAGCACCCTTTGGGAAGGTGACAGGAATGAAGAGGAATGGCAAACACCCTGCTCCATCTCTTGCCCTTAGCCCACTGCCTGGACTCAGGTGTTTTGAAAGGCTGAGCTGCCAAAGCCTTGAGTGGCCTCTCAGGATACTGGGAGAGCCTGGTCAGGGGCGGAATAACTGGTCTTGTGTCTTCTGGGCAGAGCGGCCCGAGCCTGAACAGGCAAAAGATTCTCGGAAAGGTCATGTTTTGTAAAATCAAATCCTAGCACTTTCAAAGATCATGTGCGTCATGGGGGATCATGTGCCTCATGGGGGGCAGCAATTGTTTGAAGGGAGCAGTAGTCTGAATGAGTGGTCCAGGAAAGGGGGACTTTGTTCTCAGAACCAGTGGACTTAATGCAGTGAGTATTTAATAGCAGTTGTGGGTGTGTCCAGCCCACACTGGGCTCCTGGGGCAGGTAATCCAGAGTATGTTTAAAATGTGGCCTCTGCTTGCTAGGGATTGAATCAAAAGAGAGCAAAGGCAGAAGCTATGTTAAAGGCCAAGGAAAAAATGTCCTGGAAGGCATGAGAAAAGTCAGTGCTGACTCACACAGTTCTGAAAGGCTTTTCTGCTCCAGCCGAAGTTCTCCATTCAGTGGGCGAGGTGGGGAGGGAAGGTTTTATAGTGGAGATGGGCCAGAGCAGGGCTGGGCGGATGAGCACAGGCACACTTTCCAGCCTCCTTGGACACAGGCCGTGAGCTGGAGTCAGGAGTTTAAAGGATGCTCTGCTCTTAAAGTTCAAGTTTTGCCTGTGGAATCCTAGACTCTAGAAATGTGGCAAAGATGTGCTAGGCGACAGATAGAGTGTCTTGGAAGAGTAAGGCTTATACGTTTCTAGAAAACTGTGTGGCTGGCACAGAACGGTATTGGATAGTGGTTACCGCCATGGGGTCTGGATTTAGACTTGGTTTGTATCTGATCTCTGAAACCTTTAGTAACCACGAGACAGGGCCATGAGCTGCTCTAAGCTTCAGTTTTCTGCATCTGTGACGTGAAGACAGCAACCCTCAACCCACGGGTTACAGGAAGAGCTCGGCCAGGCAGGGCCTGCCCCACTGCATGGTGCACTCCACCGTCACAGCCCATGGCAGTTCTGCCAGCGCTTCGTCCTCCGGTTTGTCACCAGAGCCTGGAGTGTTGTGTGGTTGGCTCTCTTCTCAGACCGTTCAGGCCAGGCAGGGCCTAGTGAGTCCTTTGTTCCTTCAGGCACTTTGGACATGTCTTAGTTGGGGGACAGCACAGGAGCAGTGGGAAGGGAGACCAGATTCTGTTCCAGGGCTCCAGGAGCGCCCTGCTAGAGTCCTGGAGACAACCTGGGGACCTGGGCTCTGGAGGGGGGCCACCCAACTCCCAAAGATCGTCCCTGCACCGAACAGTTTCCTCATCTATGAAAAGAGGAGTTGGAAGTAGACCCTCGAGTGGTCCTACTTTGTGGGAAGTGGAGGGAGCCCTCATTCAGAGATGGGGGTCTCCAAATTCAGATGCACCAAAAGTCACCTACAGAAAAAATAAACAGCGCATCTCACACACAGATGCCGTGCTGCTTTTCAAATGCACGGAGATGCTGCCGTCATTTCTAATTACATTCTAGAAGGGTTATGGAATGCACTGTAGCTTTTTATCAGCATGCGGTTTTTCGTTTATGGCTATTCAAAGTACAATTACAATTACTTGGAGGAATCCAAAAATAGTTTTGAAGTTTCAAAGAGGCACTTGGAAGTGTGGTTCTCACAGATCATAAGGAGGACACATTCCATCTTCCCTGGCCTGGCCCTTCATTCCAGTTTAAAAAACAAGGCTCCTGCCCGGCAGCCTCAGTCCCTTCTGAGAAAACAACAGCTGCTGGTTGGTTCCCAGGTGGCAGTGGAGACCAAAGGACAGGTAAGAAAGACTCATGTTACCTAAACAGAGAAAGACATCTTTTGTAAGACACCCTGAGAAATCCTCAGGATCTTTTCAGTTTCAATGTCTTTTTGCTGGGCTTGGTGGTGCACACCTGTAAACCCAGCACTCGGGAGGCTGAGGCAGGAGGATTGCCATGAGTTCGAGGCCAACCTGGGCTACACGGTGAGTTGAAAGCCAGCATGAACTACAAAGCAAGATTCTGTCTAAAAAAAAAGTCTCTTTGGGAAAGTGACCGTCACTTCCCTCTATTTGTCATTGTTTCCCACTGTACACGTTTGCAGCACATGGGAAGTGGGAGGCGTTGGAATGTCCTCCAAATTCCCCTGACACCCAGTTCCCACCTTCATCCTCTAGAAAAATGTGTTATTTTGTTTTGTTAACTTTTCAGGAGGTCACAGACCCTTTCAGAATCTGGTAAGTGGCTGATAATCCTTTTCAAAAGGCGTGTCTGTGGTCCTTAGGTAAAGGAACACTTGTTCCTCTTAAAAATAAAAATCACATGAACTTTCTAATTGCTGCATTAAATTCAACTTTAGCAGGGAAGTAAGGCATTAACTGGGAAGACAGAGTCATTGCTTTCCAAACCTCCCTGTCAGTTAGATTACATTGAAGATTTAAAATCCACACTGCTCATCCTATGCCCCAGAGGGCAGCCATATATATGCATATGTGGGTGAATTTTACACACAAGTTCAGCAGATTCACTACCCCCTTCACATCACCTCTATGAGATTTATAAACCTTGTGTTAGAAAACTCTGCATCTGTGTGAGTTACTTTCGATAAGTTTAAATTTACCTTCTTTAGGCTTTTTTGGGTGCCAGGGGTGGGGGATGGTGGTACTGGGGGCCGAACCCAGTGGTGCTCTACCACTGAGCTACATACCCAGCTTTCTCTTATTATGAGACAGTCTCGCTAAGTTACCTAGGTTGGCCTTGAACTCGCAATCCTCCTGCCTCATCCTCCCAAAACACCTGGGATTACAGGTGTGTGCCATTATGCCCAGTCGCTTGTCTTAGTTTTCTACAGATAACTCTATGGAGCTCTAAAGTCCCATAGGACCTCTGCGTATCCCATTTCCCAAATTACTGTTCTAGGAGTCTTTGACCTTGAAGGACAGCACAGACTGAATGCTCCAAGTTGAGCATGGCAAAGGTAAACTTGGCCTCAAGGGTGGATTCTCCAAGGCAGCAGGTGAGGGGAATGGAACCAAGATAGAGGCTCCAAGCCAAGGCCATCTGAAAGTCAAGCATCCCCCCAAACCTGAGTGCAAGGCTTCAGGCCTATAGACCTAGCTCTTTGGAAGGCTGAGACAAGTGGATCATTTGAACCCAGGAGTTTGAGACCAGCCTGGGCAACACAGCAAGACCGTGGAGCAAGAGCAAGAGCGAGAGAGAGACAGAATCCCTTCTGACAGTGTAGTGTTTGCAGGTTTCTATCCCAGGAAAGGGGTCCTGCACACTCGGGGTCCTGGACATGGAAGCAGCTCCTCTCTCCAGCAGGATCTTCCAGCTCCCCCCCCCATCCACTGGTGTGGCTACCTTTCACCTCAGGTCCTGCGCTAAGACACCTTTTCCTAGGGAGCATCCTCCCCTCAGACATCTCTCTCAGCCTGCTCATGCTGTGCAGGCCCAGGATGAACCCTCCCAATCCCAAAGTAGAGCAGGTATGTTCCAATCCACACCAAACCTCCCTCTTCTTGTCACCCGGACTCGGAATCTACCAGCCCAGGGCTTATTCACCAGCTGAGTCTAAGGCAAGCTGGTCCAAGACCGCCCACCCTCAGACTTGGTTTGCCCAGCATGTACTAAGCCAGACTAAGTGTGGAGGGGCTAGGGGCACTAATGGCGAACAGTCCAGGCTGCTGGGCTGCTGGGCTGCTGTGTGAACACGCAAAAACAGTAAATTCCCAAATACCAGGATGTTGGGCAATATTTCAAAGAATGAAATTCACTGTTATTGCAGCCCTTCCTCTACCCCCACCCTGAACTCTGTGTCTCATCCTTTTCCTCTATAGTGCACTATGTGAATGACTCATTGTCCTCTGTACGCTTACCCTGCTACCTTCGTTTCTGTCTTGGTTTTCAAGGACCAGGAACTTATGATTATATGAGTACTTCTACACCTTCAATTCCCTCTGTTTACGTATTTTATTCCTTTTTTTTCTTCAGTGATGGGGATCAAGGCCAGGACTTTGAATATGCCAAATAAGTACCACTGAGCTACATCCCAGCACCTTGATTTTAAAAAATTACTTTATCTAATAAATTAACATTTAGATGTCCTAGAATCTTAGGCTATGGGAAAATGTACACATGAATGAGATTTTGATTATTCTTTCAAGGGGACTGCTGTAGTAAAAGAAATAAGACATAAACACAATACAAGGTAAAAAAAATATATAGATAGATGTGTACATATGCATAGATATTTGCCATAGCTTAGTAATTGTCATGTAGCAAGTGACGTTTTAAATCAGAAATGAGGGCCGGGGGTTTAGCTCAGTGGTTAGAGTGCTTGCCTTACAAGCACAAGGCCCTGAGTTTGATCCCGAGCACCAAAAATAAACAAATAAATAAAGCAGAAATGAAAGGATGGAGAAGAGTTGGAGAGACAATGACGAAAAGACCTTCCAGGAAGAAGAGAAGAGTAAAAAGAAGGTTGGGACAGCAAGGGTGGGCCTATGTGTGAGTCGGCCGAGGGTTCTACTTTGCAAGGACGCATGGAAAGGGAATGGAAGACGGTTGGAAAGCCAGGGTGCAGTCAGCCAGTAGATGAGCTTGATGGCAAGCTTTAGAGTAGTTTGGGGGACAGGTGTGGTGATATATGCCTGTAACCTACCTCTTGGGGAAGCTGAGACAGGAGGATTGCAAGTTCAAGGCCAGCCTGGGCAATTTAGGGAGACTCTGTATCAAAATAAAATTTAAAGGGGGGACCTGGGAATGTAGATCAGTGATAGGGTTTAATTCTGAGTACCACACAATAAAGTTGTTTGGGACTCTTAGGAGGATCACTGACGGTTTTTGAGCATTGGCGTTCATGATGCTCATAGCTGGATCTTAAATTAATTCGGTCATTCTGTGGAGGTTAGATTGGAGAAAAAGCAAAAAGAATGATTGGGGGGAGTAGGAAATGTTAGTAGAAGAAGTGACTTTGACAGTAGCCTTTTCCAGCAAGCTACTTCCGGTCAGTGGAGCTAACCATGACCATGACCTAGTCATGGACCTCATGTCTGGATGTCCCGTGGGGAGCAGGACAGCATGGTTATGAGGAGCACTTTGAGGTCAAAGAAACCTAGCCTTGAACTACAGCCCTGTTACATGCTGACTTCTCAGAGCTGAGCTAACACATGTAAGATGGGATAATTATATTCAGATTTGCTGTAAAGATTAATATAAAGTCTATTTAAAAACACTTATTAGACAAAGGCAACAGGTAAGCAATTAATAAACAGTAGATATGCAATCATTATTCCATGAGTCATGTTGAGGATATGTGTATACAAAACTAAACGAGGAGGAGACGAGAATTTAACTCAGTGGTAGAGCACTTGCCTACCAAGTGCAAAGCCCCTAAGTTTGATCCCCACCACAACCCACCCCGCAGTGAAAAATAAAACTAAACTAGGGACTGGAGCATAGCTCAGTGCTAGAGTGCGCATGTGTGAGGCCTTTGGTTCATCCCCAGCACTGCAAAAAAAAAAAGAATGGGTTCCTTTGTAAATTGCTGGAGGGCAGGAAGTGTTTGCTTTTTGTCTCCTTCTCAGTGTTTACATAGCTTTTTGTGACAACCAGGCAACCAGTTAATGTAAGAGAAAGGGATAACATGGTAGGTATGTGATTAGGCTGTAAAATTTTCACTGAATTTAGGAGTTCCTTCCTTTTCTCTCAGAAGTACAATCACTATTACTTGGCAGATACGATGGTAAACACTGAGGGATGGGAGGAGTCTGTCCTCAAGGTGGGATGTAAAGTCACAGTTCTGGGCAATGTTTTGGACTCATGGTTCTGGCAGGCATTGATCTGAAGTCACTGACGCCTCTGGGCCTCTTCCTGTGGGTTTATGACCACCTCAAAGAAGCATTTAGACAAAGCCCTTCTGCTGAGTACCTAGCTGGCTGCCTTTGAGGTAACCTTGGCCTAGGCCTGGAGCAAGAGCTGGGTTAGCAAGGAGGCAGTGTGAGCTAAGAGTTGGTGCATGGCACAGTAGTGTTTGGGCTCTGGACTCTCCCACCCAGTTGAGTTTCTTTGTTTGTATTGTTTTGTTTTTGTGCTGAGGTGGAGCCCAGGGCCTTGGGTGTTCTTCTAAGCATGTGCTCTACTGTACTACATCCCTAGCCTTTCTTTTCCTAATTCTTATCAAATTTCTTCAATTCAAATTTCCTAATGAAGAAATTTCCTAATTCAAATTTCTTATCCATAGATAAGAAATTTGGGCAATCCCTTCTCTCCACTGCAGGGCTTGCTTGCTTATGTTGACTGAGGCTCTCCTGCCTGCAAAAGTCTGCTACCTACAAAGGCAATACAGTAAGTCCCCAACTTACAAATGCATTATGGGAGAATTGTTCTCAAGTCAGATTTACTCGGAAGCTGACAAAGTGAGTCTTACACAATAGACCTGTGAAAGCTCACAGTTTAAATGTTCCTGAATTGGAGATTTACTGTAATGCATTCAGTGCCTTCTAGAAAGGATGAGACAAGGCACCTGCCTTCTGAGAGTTGCATTCTAGCTGGGCAGAAAAGTTGAACTCCAGGAGAAATAGGACACTGTGGTTATAGTAGAAACAGTGCAATTGGGCTGGGCTGTCTGGTCTGAATGCTGGCTTTCTTGATGGCCAACAGTGGGCAGTTGCTTAACCTTTCTACACTTTTTAGTTATTTCTAAAGTTAGAATAATTTGCCACGGAAAGGTTCTATTAAGAGCAAAATAAAATAATTTATATAAAGTGCTTAATACAGTACTGGCAAATACAAACATCTAGTACCTGTTTATCATTATTACTGTGTTAAATAACAAAACAATCAACCTGAAAAGCAACATGTGGCAAGAGGGAATTTTCCAGACCATCCTTTAGAATTATTTTTTTCACATCTTAAAATTTTAAGCTTCTTAGTAGAAGATCCTGACCTTTTCTTTTAGATCTCCCAACACCTATCCCCAGTGCCTTGCAATCAAACAGGTGCTCACATATTTTTCGAGACTATAATTAAGTAGCTTTCTAATTTCCAAATAAATGGACTGGATAACAAGGAGACTTGAGATGGTGAGACTAGTGTGAGCTGCATAGTCAGAAAAGGGTTCATGGGGGAAATGGGACTGGGGCGGACACTGACGGACTTGGGGAGGAGTTGGGTAGACAAAGTAAAACAAGGATGACTAAAGGCCCAGGATGAATTGGGGGCTCCAGACAGGCTGGATGGTCATGGCTGTGTTACATACATACTAACAGCGGCACCAGTATGCCTAGAGTTTGGCCTCTGAATGTGGGCCAGGAGGATGGGGTGGGTCCCTGGGACAGACTTTGGGCCCAACAACAGGAGCCCTTACCAAAGTCGCAGTCTGCAGGGCCAAATCCTGTCTGTCCCCCTGCTCCTCTGCACACTAGGCTGGCGGGGAGGCCTGAGGATGAGGGAGAAGCCTGGCCACAGGATGGGCAGCTGGGTCACGGGTGGAAGCTCATGCATCGGAGGCCTACGTGGCCCTTCCACAGCTTTCTTTGACCCACAGGCTGAGCATGACAAGCTCTGAGGGAGGAGGGCCCAGGTGTCCCAGCTAAGCCTGCGTCATGATGAGGGAGAGTGAGGTGAGGATTCTTCCCCCTTTTCCATACTCTCGGAGCATCACCCTGAGGGGTCTGTCTCCTCTCTCACAGGCCAGGAGCCAGATCTCAGCTTCTGTCTGTGTTTCTTCAGAGCATCACTTTCCTCTGCCGTGTGCTTGCTGGGCCCACAGCAGAGGTCTTCTTGCTCCTGGTGCAGAATAACCAGCAGAACAGAGAACCTCATTTCCTGATTAAGTCAGTGCCCATCCCTGTGCTACACCCCGTTCAGGTTTGCCTCATGCCACCCTCACAGCAGTCCTCGGAAAGAGGCATTGTCATTCCCATTTCATGCCTGGGATGAGCCAGGCCTTGAGTTTAGGGACTCGCCTGAGTAGCGAGCAAGTTGCAGGTCTCATCACCTGGGACTTGAACCTAAGCGTTCGGCCAGTGGTCCCCATGTTGTCACTTGGATGGGCCTGGGAGTGGCCAGCAGGAACACCACCCAGGAATCCTGTCTTCCAGGTCTCTCCACAAATTAACCCACTAAGGGCTTAGGCTCGACTCTTCACTCCCTGCCGTTCCTAAATGTCCCCCTTAGTTCATGTCCTCAGGTGACAGCAAGATAGCAGAATGGAATTTTACCCAGCCACTCCCAGGCTCCTGCTCTGGCGACAGCCTGCCTTTAGGCAACTTAATTTTTCTTTTCTTTTCCTTAAATCCATTTTAAAGAAAGTGGTAAACACCTGAAAATAGTTTTTGAAAGAAAGTGACTCTTCAGGCATAATTATAGTCACAGAGGGCTGCTGCTTTCTATAAGCCGAAAAGCTACTTCTAAATATAGCCTGCACTGTGCAGGCCGTGCAGGCCGCCAGCTCCTTTCCCTGGCTGGGGTGCCCCCAGCAGCAGCCTCCCAGGGGAGGCCCAGGCCCAGCCTCCGCCCCACTGGGAAGGTTGAGGGTCTTCTCTACCCACCCAGGTTGGAGGCCGGGGAGGAAGAGGTCAGCATTTTGTCCAGTGTTCTGGAGAACAAGGGACTTCTCAAACATGTGCAAGAAGCCAGGGCACATTTGAAAACATTTACAAGTGCATCCCACTGTTGACTGAGGTAGGAGTTAAGCTCAAGGGTACCAGAAGGGAAGAGGGAGCCAGTTCAAAAGCAGAAGGGCTGGTGGGGGGTGAAGGGACGACATGACGACCTAGCCAAAACAAACAAACAAACAAACAAACACAAAAAACCTGTCACAGTAGGGTGGGGGCAACTGCCAGCTCACTGTCTATTTCTAACCCAGTGCCAGGCACTGGACTCCCATATTCAACCTAGCAATTTGGAGATGGCAATGGGTATGTATGTAACAACAGGATGCAGCTTTGCACAAAAGTTTGGAAAGAAAACGAGAAAGGAAGACTGTCCCCCATGCCTCGGCTGGACAGTCTCTGATGACTGTTTGGGAATGTTCTGAACATGCACGGGCATCTGTGAAGTTACTCACCTGAGCATTGCCTCTACTTCCTGATCCCTGGGACCAGAAATGGGAGATGCAAAGCTGGTCTTTCTGTGCGAGTGTGTTGTTTTTTAATCACTCTGATTCACAGTCCTCTTTTGTGTGTCACCCCAGTATCAGTTATGGGGGGAAAAAGGTTAAAAACAAACAACAAGACACAAGACTAGCTGTGCAGCTCCATGGAGAGGTGCTTGCCTTCCATGCACCAAACCCTGGGTTCCATCCACAGCACAGCAAAACAAGTCACCATAAAAAGGAACACATTAAAACTCCTGGGAGGCTGGAATTAGGTCTGCACAGGGTAGAACTCCATATTCTGCACTGCTCTGTAGAGGGTTGGGTTGATGGCATGGCCTTGAAAATTAGAGATGTTTTTACTTCATAATTATTTCTAGAAAAGCATGCAGATGAGAAGATAACTGGATTGTGAGGAAGCCCAAGATGTTTGGAAAAGACACTCAAAGAAAGTGGCGTCCCAAGTTTTTCGGCAGGTCAGCTGAAATAGCAATTTGTGGGCAGAATATTAGCAGGCTGGAGAACTAATCATAGATTGAAGGGATTTGGGGAGACCGGAGGAGGATGAAGACAAGTCAGGATCAGGATATGGAAAAGGAGTCAGCAAAGCTAGAGACCTGTGTGCTGAAGTTTAAAGTCCCAAACAGCCCCAGGGTGTCTAAAGCAGACCAGTAAGTAGAATCAGAGGTTCCATTCAGCAAAACCAGACAAGAAAACAAATGTCTTGTCTTTGTTTTCCTGGTTGGAAACCAAGCACAGTAGCCATCTGATGAGATTCCAATGTCAGGAGTGTTCAGCAGGGAAGGGAGGGTAAAGGGGCAGCCCCCTCCCACTGCTGGGGCATCAGCCTGAGGGCCCTGAACACCATCCTCCACTCTGGAATGTGCCCGGATTCCAGCCCACAGGAGACTTCCTGCTTGGTCTCCCTTTCCTGTGACCCTAAAATGTCACTGGCAAAGCCTCATAGTCCTGTCTGGGACTGGGCAGCTTAAATCACTTGATGAGTCACAGGTAACTTTCAACAGCTGTGGCAAGAACTGAATGAAGACAGAGTTCTGGGTTCTCCTGAGGCTCAGTTCTAGGGGAAGGGGTTTGGGGTGGGATGGGGTAGAGAGAACGCCCTAAATTTCAACTGCAATGTCCCCTAGTTTTCATGCACCTTCACCCACATAAACAAATTTCAGTTGATCCACAAAGAGCTTTAGAAAACTTGACCTTTTGTAAAAATGAGGAAACTAAAATTATAGCCCTGTATGTAGCTCAGAAGCTTGGAGAGCTGGGGACAGTGCCAACCCAAACCAGAACCAAGCCTGGAAATTTTATGCCATTAGCACAAGAGGTTAGTGGGCTGCATTGAACTTGGGCAAAATGTCAAAGGGCCTCACATTCAGTGTATTTTCTGACAGTAGATTCCAGTCAGGGAGGTCGAAGATACACCTCAGTCTAACCCTGGGCACAGGGCAAAGATGTACTACTTTCCTTTCCAGGGAAGTCCTAAGAGAACCGAATTGATTCCTGCTTTGTAATCTGTCCTGCATTCCCTCCTGGACAAAATACAGTACCTAAAAGAGTGGTCCATCCCTTCATTAAAAAAAAAAAAAAAATTAGGCCGGGGATTTAGCTCAGTGGTTAGAGTGCTTGCCTCACAAGCACAAGGCCTCGAGTTTGATCCCCAGCACCAAAAAAAAAAAAAAAAAAAAAAAAATCATGTCATAAAAATACAAGAACTTTTTTCACTACTGAGGTTTGAACCTGGGAGTACTTACCATTTGGTTTCATTCCCAGCCCTTTCCTTTTTATTCTGAGACAGGGTCTTGCTAAATTGCCCAGATGGGACTTGAACTTGTGAGCCTCCTGCTTGAGCCTCCTGCTTCAACCTCTCACATAGCTGGGATAATAGGTGTGCGCCACTATAACCAGCTATTTGAAAATTTTAAGGGTCTACCGCTGTCTGCTAAATCAAGTACACATTCTTTTACTTAGTTATTTAAATACCCTCATAATTTAGCCCCACCCACCTACCCACTAGTGCACACTTCCACATGCCCTCCAGGCCTGTCGGGTTGGACTTCTTGCTGTCCTCAGGTAGCTTACTTGTTCTTGCCTCCGTGTTTTGGTACCCAGTATTCTTCACTATCACGCTAGAAGCTTAATTTACTCTTCGTTAATAATCCCAACACACCCCACCTTTGGAGAAGTTGCACTGATTTAAATTTTCATCTCTCCATGTCCACATAATTATGAAACCATTCCTTGGCATATAGACCTACCCCGAGTAGACTAGAAGTCACTGAGAATTATATATAAAAGTGTCTCCCATAAATTGTGTTTGATAAACACTGATTAATTGCAGTTCTTCTTCTGTAAGTAAGAGGCTGAACATACACAAATTGAATCTCATTCCAGTCCTGTGGGATTTGAAGATAACATGATCCCCAAGTTTGGTAAGACAGGAAACAAGTGTAGAGAACGTGCCTGAGACAGCAAAGGGTGAGTTCACAGCAGACTTTTCAATGCTCACCCAGCCCTGACATTCATTCTAAATTCTTACCAGAAAACTGAGCACTTCCAAAATGTTGTATTCTTTATAGCACTCAAATGTAGGTCACCATAACATAAAATCCTTTTGTGTTAATAAGACTTTTCCTCTTCATTCTCTTTCCTTTTGGGGAAGTGGATGCAAGTATGAGAAAACGATTGAAAGAAACCATATCCTTCTTCAAAGGGAACAGAGCAGACATAAGGACCATAGGCCAGACAGCCCAGACAGAAACCTTCACATATATGGTAAATTGATTTTCCATAAGGTTGCCAAGACTAGTCAATAGGGAGAACAATCTTTTCAACAAATAGCACTGGACAAATTTGGTATTCCCTTGTACAAAAGAATGAAAATGGGGTTGGGGATTTAGCTTAGTGATAGAGCACTTGCCTGGTAAGCACAAGACCCTGAGTTTGATCCCCAGCATCCAGGAAAAAAAAAAAAAATGTACTTGTATCTTATGCCACATACAAACATTAACTCAAAATAGATCAAAGACCCAAATGTAAGAGCTAAAAGAATAAAACACTTAGAAGAAAACACAGTGGAAAATCTTCATAACATTTGATTTGACAATGATTTCTAGACTATGATGGCCAAAGTACAAAGAACAAAAGAAAAAGTCCGATAAATTGGCTTTTATCAAAATTAAAAATTTTAAGCATCAAAAGTCATTATCAAAAGAATGAAAAGACAACTTACAGAAAATATTTTCAAATCATATATTTGATAAGGGATCAATTCCATACTATAAAAAGAATTCCTATAATTTAAAAAGCTATAATGTTAAGTGAAATAAATCAGACACAGAAGCTTAAATATTGCATGGTTCTCTTGTATGAGAAACCCAAAGTATAAATAAAGAGCAAAATAAAAGATGGATAATAGGAAGTAGGAAGGTAGATCTTTCTCAAATGGTAAGGAGATCAAGAGATGGAATGAGGGAAAGGAGACAAAAAGAGGAATTAAGATGTGTTAAATACATACACCAACTTCACACAAGGAATGTAAACATTATGCACTGAAACATGTACAATAAAAAAGTTATTTTTTGTTTTTTTTTGAGACAGGGTCTCAACTATATAGTTCAGGCTGGTCTTGAACTCACTATGTAGCCCAGGCTGGCCTCAAATTCACAGTGATCCTTTTGCCTCAGCCTCCTGAGTGCTGGGATTACAGGTGTGCACCACCATGCTCAGGTATAAAAAAATTTTTTTAAAGACTATTTTCTAATAGAGTCACATTCTGAGTTTAAAGAAAAAACTTTATTCAAAACTGGGCAAAGAACTTGAATAGGCCTTTCTCCAAAACAGATACACAAATGGCCAATAACCACATGAAAAGATGCTCAGTATTATTATTCATTAGAGAAACACAAAGCAAAACCACAATGAGAAACTAGTTCTCACCCATCGGGATGACTATTATTAAAAAAAAAAAAAAGGAACAAGTGTTGGCAAGGATGTGGAGAGACTGAAATCCTCATGCATTGCTAGTGAGAATGTGAAATGATGTTATCACTGTAGAGAACAATGTGGCACTTTCTGGAAAAGTTAAACATAGAATTATATGGTCCTGGAATTTCACTTCTAGATGTATACACAAAAGGATTGAAAATAGGAACTGGAGCATGTATCTATCCACCAGTGTTCACAACATTATTCATGATGGCCACAAGTCACACACACACAAACACGAATATTATTCAGCCTTAAAAAGGACAAATATTGTATGATTCTACTTATACAAAGTGCCTATTCTAGGTATATTCATAGAGATGAAAGTATGATTCCCTGGGTTCAATCTCCGACACCGAAAGAAAAAAGAAAGAAGGAAGAAAGAAAGAAAAGAATGTAGACTAGAGGCTACTGAGGGTTGGGAGAGAGGGAACTAGGAGTACATTGCTTCCTCATGTTTAATGGGTACGGTGACCACATTTGGGATGGTGAAAAGTTCTGAACATAGATATTGGTGACAGTTGTACAACGTTGTTAATATACTTAATGCCACTAATTTGTACTTTTCAAAATGGCTAAAACACTTGGGAAGCTGTAGCAGGAGGATCCCAAGTTCAAGGCCAATGTGGGTAAATAGTGAGACTCTGTCTCAAAAAGAGGGAGGGGCCTAAAATGAAATGAACTGAGCACAGTCATACACACCTGAAAACTCAGTTACTTGAGAGGTTGAGGCAGGAAAATCCCAAGTTCCACCCTACCCCTGTTTCAAAAAAAAACCAACAAAAGTCTGGGGATGATCTCAGTGAGAAAGCCAGTACTGGGGAGAAAAGCGGAGGGAAAAAAAGGAAAAAATGGCTAAAATGATAAATTCTGGGTTATAATTTTACAAAAAAAAAAAAAGAATGGACTCTGAATTCAATTATGAGGAAGAAACTGGACGAATCCAAATTGTGGGTCATTGTCCAGGACAATTGACCTATGCTCTTTGAAAATGTCAAGATCATAAAAGGACACAAAAGGGGAACAGGTTCTGTTACAGATTAACCGAGGCCTGAAGACAAGACAAGCAAACGCATGAGGCAACTTTGATTACATTTTAATTAAAAAAAGAAAAAAGCTAGAGAGAGCATTGTGTGGAAACTTGGGAAAAGTGAATATGAGCAATAAATCAATGTTAAAAATGGTTTTATTTTTCTTTCTTCCTTTTTTTTTTTTCAGTGCTGGAGATCCAACCTGGCCTCACATATGGTGGGCAAGCACTTTACCACCGAGCTGCATCCCAGCCCTACAATTTATGTTCAAATGGGAAAAAAAAGTATATCTCTAGAAAGAGATAAATGTGGCAAATTTGATGAATGCATGTGAAGAGACTAAAGATATTCACTGTACTAGTCTTTCCATTTTTTTTCCATATTGGAAATATAAAGAAGACAAAATGTGTCAGTCATTTGCATTCCCAAGTAACCAGGGAAACACTTGACTTTGTGAATCAGTGAGCAAAATATTGATCTAGTTGCCATACTAGCTCATGCTGTTTCACTGAACTCAGTCCCCAGGGCCACCAGACAGGGCTGCCATGGATTATTTGTGAGGTAGAAATAGACACCTGTTTCTGTCAACTGTGACCCCTCATCACGGGTACCCGGGCCCAGGTCTCACTTCTCTGCACACCCTCAGCTCTGTACCACCCACCTCGACAACTTCAGGACCTCCTGTGTGGTCCTGTGCAGGCCCTGTCTTCTTTCCTTTTGAATTCCCTACTTCAGCATTCCAAATCCCACGCTTCGTACAGAAGAGCTAAATATACAGTAGGTGTTTAGTAAATATCTATTTGCTGATTATTAATTATCCTGTTAGTATAAAAAGAAAGGCATGTCTGGAAGTGTAAGTGGGCAAAGTTGGGGTCAAAAAGTTTATCCAACTAAGGGATTAAACTGCTAGCCGGTAGGACCTTGCGGGAAGAACGCCAAGAGTAGGTTCTGACACAACCTAATTCTGTGGCAACCAAGTGCTATTGGCTTAGTAGTGATTAGTACTTAGGGGTGGGGTAAACAAAATACAGCCTTGGCATTAGCTCTGAATGCCTAAGCACGACATGTCCCTGGCTTGGCCCTGTGGGGCAACTGTCATCTTAGTCCCATGAGACATTCCCAAGGAATTGGGGCCAAACCAAGGATTAAGGACCTGAAAAGGGGAATTCTCATTCTGGCTCCCTGAGCAGAGTCACTGTGCCTTCAGGGCTGCAGCCCTCAGATTCCCAGAGGTGAAGGCTGACTCCCTCAGCGGGAGCGGGAGGGGCTTCAGACCAAGGTGCTGCCTACATGCTGGCTGCATTCCACCTCCAGCCACCACCCCTGCCGCTGCGTTGCAGCTTGTCAAGGGAGTGTAGACTTGTCCTTCTTGTTTTAAGCAACTTTTCAGCAAGTCTGGAAGACCAGAGGGTAAATTTCTTCTTTAGTCCAGCCGGGGCTTCCGTGAGGCAGGCTCTCATCTCTAATATATATCCAATGTATTGTTATTTCCTACGAAATTAGGTGTTTGTACTACTTGGTTTTCTGTTCAATTTAATATTTTTTTACATAGCTTCTTGAATTGTTCTCTGATTATTTCACAAGAGTCTTGAGTTACCCCCACAAAAGTACAAACTTTTTGGGGAACCATGTTCTCTTCTGCTTTACCATCCATGTTCCTTCCCATGTGCAGTAAACATTAGCTACTCAATCAGTGCATAGGAATATATAAATAGGCTGGTGCACATTTGTGATATGTAATTCTCCACAACAATTACAAATAACATGAAGGGGCTGGAGGTGTAGCTCAGTGGTTGAACATGCGGTTAGCATGCATGAGGCCCTGGGTTCAATTCTTGGCACTAATAATGATGATGATATTAATAATAAGGATCTCTATATTTTGACACGGAGAAATTGCCAACCCATCTTATTGTGTAAAAAAACAAAACCAGTAATCCCAGTACTCAGAGGCTGAGGCAGGAGGATCACGGTGAGTATGAGGCCAGCTTGGGCTACCTAGTGAGTTCGAGGCCAGTCTGAACTATGCAGTGAGACCCTGTAACAAAAAACCCCAAAAACCCCAACCAAACCAAACCAAACAACAACAAACCAATTAGGCACAGTAGGAAACCCTTTATAAAGAAGGAAGTAGTAGAAAAAACAAGGGCCTGGTCCCCACATCTGTTTTATTCCTTTGACATGTGGGACATTTGTCATAATACAGTGATACCTTGGTTGTTGAAGGGCTCCGAGCTCGAACTTTCCACTACTTGATCAGCAAAGTTCGAAAAAAATCCACTCAGCATTCATAATTCTACTTGACACAAACTGCAAATCCGACTTGAAAAAACCTGTAGGGGCCAGAGTGACTCAGGCATCGCATCTCACTGAAGACACAAAGGGGTAACACTTCACTTTGAATGCTGCTCTTGCCCAGACAACATACAGTGCTCGAGTTAGTGTGCTAAAACATTCATCACTGTGTCCTTTTTTTTTTTGCTCTTTATTTGCCTTAAATACTGGGACCATGGCTCTAAAGAAAGCTAGTAATAACTGCAGTAAAGCTAAGAGGAAAACTGAGAGAAACACAATAGAGTTAAAGAAAGAAATTATCACAAAATTTGTTAAAGTTCTGGAAAAATGGCTGGGCGTGGTGGTGCATGCCTGTAATCCCAGCACTTGGGAGGCCGAGGCAGGAGGATCGCTGAGAGTTCGAGGCCAGCTTGGGCTCCACAGTGAGTTCAAGACCAGCCAGAATTACATAGCAAGACCCTGTCTCAAAAAAAAAAAAAAAAAGTTCTGGAAAAATGAATTTACAAGTGTAATTTTTGGGCCTCAGAACCAATTATTAATCATTTGGTTTTCCTTTTTTTTTTGGTGCTGGGGATTGAACTCAGGGCCTTGTGCTTGCACTGTAACCACTGAGCTAAATCCCCAGCCACGTTTTCCATTATTTCTTTTTTTTCTTTTCATTATTTCTTATGAGAAAAAAAATGTTCAGTTCTCGAATTTTTCAGTGTTTGAACACAAGTTTGGAGCAAATTGAGTTCGATAACCAAAGTGTCACTATAATTTATTTGGTTGCTTGCTTTCTCTCTTTCTTTCTTTCTTTTTCCTTGTGGTGCTGGAATTAGACCCAGGGCTTCACACATGCTAGGTATGCATTCTACCCCCCAGCCACACCCCCAGGGCTTTTTAGTTTTTATTTTGAGACAGGTTATAGCTAAGTTGCCCAGGCTGGCCTCAAGCTTGTGATCCTTCTGCTGCTATCAAAGGCATTTACCATTATGCCCAGGGTATTTTCTTGTATTTTCATTTTCAAAAGAAACTGTAGTTAATGTCAAATACACTATGTACCGGGGAGTTAGCAGAGGACTTACAGTAATAGTCGCACTTAGATAGCACTGTTTTTAGCCCTGTAGGTGAATTAACTCAATTAACCCTCACAATAGTCTCACAGAAAACAGAGACACAGAGAGGGTAAGCGAGCTGTCCCACAGCAGACAGTACAGAGAAACATTCAAGGTCCAGAGTCTGTGTCCTTAACTACCATGCTGAAGGTGCTCAACGTGCCCTTTGTCACATCCTTTTCCTCCCTTTTCTTTGTTTCTATATTCTGCAAGTGCCTCAGCGATGGCATTCAGAAAACCCTGTGTGAAAATGAACCAAAATTGAAACAAAGCAAAAATCCCCGTACTCAGCCTGACCTATGACTGCATCTGTGCATTCAAAGGTTGGAGGCAACTATAAGGACTCCTGATGCCTACTGGAAACTGGGTGCGGGTTGTTACCGAGAGAGCACAACTGTTTGTCGTGACTGCGTTTAGTCATATAACATATGTAGATCTCCCTGGCAACCCACTGAGGGCAGGTTTTAGTGCCAGCCCCAGAGAGTATCAGGTCAAATTCAGCTTGATAGACAAGGATCACCATGGCCCAGGTGAACTGAATCCTACTGACTGCAGAGGAGAGGCAGGCCTGCTAAATTTGGGGGGGGGGGATGTGCTGGGGATTGAACCCAGTGCCTTGTGCTTGCTAGGCAAGGCTGTACCACTTGAGCTAAATCTCCACCCCCCACTAACTTTTTGAGAAACATAAGCATGAGGTATAAGGTTCCCTGGACCCTGAAGGATTAATACTGACGCTATCTGAAAGCAAATTATGCAGCTCTGTTTAGGGCCAGTTGAGTGGGTCATTGGAGATGATGCTGGCTTTTGTGCTGTTTCAGTTTGCAGCCCTCAAATTTGTCAGCCCTCTTGTCACAGCGATCTGTATTCCCATTTCACACAGAGAAAGTTCAGTCTCTGGCAGCCAAGTGCACTTGGAGCTGGCAATGATGATCTCACAAAGCGGCGAAGCCGAGCAATTGGTCGGATAATTAACACGTTCCTGAGATGGAGGAGCTAAGGATCATTTAAGGAAAATGTCTGAGCCCTGTAGAATCAGGAGTTTTGAAACTTGGGGGCAGTTTAGGAACCAAAGTCCTTCTCTTGCAAATGTGGAACTGAAGCTTTTTTTTTTTTTTTTTTTAAAGGGAGTTATTAGGGGATTTTACCCCAGAAAAATTAAAGTCTAGTTCTTCCAAAATAGCTTGCCCTAGGGGCCACAGTACTGTGGGCTGCTCAGACCTTCCTTTTCATGACATTATGGCCTTGAGTCTCAGTTGCAGTTATAATTCATCTTAGGTGCCTGGTGATGTTTATCCTCCTCTTCTCTTAGCAGTTAGTTTTCTTTTTCTTGGTTTTTTTGAGACAGGATCTCACTATGTGGTTCAGGCTGGCCTTGAACTCACTATGTTGCCCTGGCTGGCCTCAAACTCTCTGCAATCCTCCTGCCTCAGCCTCCCCAGTGCTAGGACCACAGGCATGAGCCACCATGACTGGTTTATTTTCTTTTTCTTTTTTTGGAGGGGCAGTGCTGTGCTGGAGATTGAACTCAGGGCCTTATGCTTGCTAGGCAAGCACTCTACCACTCAAGCTAAATCCCCAACTCCTTATTTTATTTTTCTTAATTGGCTTTTTTTAAAATTCTAGAATGGAACAACATTTTATTTCCTAAAATAGAATGTGTTTCTCTATTGATTTGTTTGAGACAGGATCTCTGTAGGTGAGGCTGACCTTGAACTTGGGATCCACCTGCCTCACCTTCCTAGGCTCTGGGAGTACAGATATGCACCACTGTGCAGGCCCAATTTTATTTTTAATTGTGTTTACATAGATGTAAAAGGAGACATATTTCTCAGCCATTGTCCTACATATGAGTCATCAAAAAAAAATGCTGCTGTCTATGGGCACAAAGCTCTCTGATTTTTGAAACTACCACTTAAATCTTCTCAGACCAACCTAACTTCTCACAGGAAGGGGTGGTCTGGGGACATGGAAGATTTCTATTCTTTGTTTTTGTTTTTGATTTTTTTGAGACAGTGTCTTGCTATGTAGCTCAGGCTGGCCTTGAACTCACTATGTAGCCCAGGTTGGCCTCAAACTCACAGTGATCCTCCTGCCTCAGCCTCCCTGACTGCTGGGATTGCAAGTGTGCACCACCATGCCTGGTGAAGATTTCTACTCCGTTGGGACAGGAAGGACCAGTCCTGGGAGACTGTGGGCCTTCGCAAGGTCTCTGCTCCCGACCTTCTTTTCCTGCACTTGGCTTTCTTGATTCTCAGAGTGGTCCATGCAGGCCTTTAGGTGGGTTCTGGCCAAAAGCAAAGCCTCTAGCCTCCTTCCAGCCAGTTTTCTCTAACAGGTTGGAAGGACTGTGGAGTGTTCATGAGGATGGGAGGAGGAATGTGCCCCAAGTCCAGATGCTTCTCTTGGAAGCCAGAAAAGAATTCTGGATTGATGATACCTTTGATTAGACCCTTGTGCTGAAGACGAGCTGTAGTGGAAATCTTCCCTGATGCTTCTGTAGAGCTAGGTTATTTCCTTTTCTGGCCTAGAAAATACCGTGTTTAACTCGGAGGACAGTGCCAGGTTAGGGTGCAATGCAGCCCAACGCCAGCATCTCTAGCCTCCTGCTAGGTTTACCTTGAGCGAGTGAACTTCTCTGAACTTCATATTTTAAACCTATACATGAGGATTCATATTATCTTTAAAAATCAGGGGGAAAAGCATTATAGAAAATGCTTGCTTGATACAAAGCGCTCAGGAAGTGGTAGCTGTCATTAATAATAACCTAAGGGGAGCCTAGGGAAAACAGCAGGAAACCAAGGACTCTTCTACGGAAAAAAGGAACCGAAACAGTGCTGCTGTGCTCCACCCTCCACTGCTTGCAAGCCGCGGGGAGGGGGCGAGGGCCAGGCGGCCTCTGCCGGGGCTGCCGCAGCCTGGCTGGGCTGACCTTGTGCTCGGCCGGGCCGGGTTGGAGGGTGCGGGCCTCCCCGGCGCTGCTTTCCGCCCCGCGCGCCCCTCCCTGCCTTGCCAGCCGTGCGGTGCGAGCCGGGGAGGTGCCTCTAGAGCTCTCTGCAAGAAGCAGCCCTGGCCAGCGAGGGCCCTGCGCCCGGCCTGCCCCCCGGCACGGCCCCCATGCCGGTCTGCCGAGGGCTCCGGGAAAACACTGGGCCTTTTCTTTCCCCGCCTTCCCGCGCGCTTACACCCGCACCCCATCTACAGGCCGCGGCCGCGGGCTCCCGGCCGGGTTTTGGGGCAGGGAGGGCAGGGCAGCGTTTGTCTAGAACTCAAAAGAAATGTTGGCAGTTTGAAGCCTTCAGGCCCGAATCCCTACCCGGCTGCTACACATAGTTCACAACTTGGGTAAAGAGAGATGAGCAGGAGGCCTCTGTTCGGGACGCCACCACGCGCCTGGAACTGCACACAGTGTCCTCTTACTAATCCTCAGAGGGCCCCCTCAAGGATGCCTATCGTTCTTCCAGGGCTGGGGAACCCAAGGCTCCCAGAGATGAAGGCTTTTCCGGCTGGGCAGCAACAGAGCTTGCATAGCACGTGTGAGGCCCTGGGTCCCATCCCCAGTACCCAGAAAGAAAAAGGCTACTGACGATCTGCTATGCAAGGTAGCCAAAGCCAAGATTTTTTGGTTTTGGTTTGGTTTTTTGTTTGTTTTCCTCAGTGACTTAGTTTCATACCTGGACTCTAAGCCATGTCCAGACTCAAATGACAATAACTTCCCTTGTTCGCTTGTGGAGCAAACAGCAAGGGCGGTCCATACTCCTCTGACAGTAGTTTGAACCACCCCTTTCCACAAGCTGTTATTTAATTTTTTTTGTGATGCTGGTCATGGAACCCATGGCCTTGCACATGCTGTACTCTGCCACTGAACACACCTCCAGCCCTACAAGATGCTCTTTGCCATCAGCCAGAAGGGGTCACCCTGCTCCCACATCTCTTCTAGAACTGCCTTTCTCTCTTATCATGGGAGCATTCAGTCCACTGTTTCACCCCTTTTAGGGGGAATCTTTTTTAGATGTGGGATTTTAGTGATGGACAGGGCCTCATGCATGCTAGGCAAGCACTCTACCACTGAGCTGCACCTCACCATTTAAAAAATATTTTACACGGGGCTCTAAAGTTGCCTTAGGTGGGCCTTGAATGTGCTATCTTCTTGCTTCAGCCTCTGGAGTAGCTGGGATTAAGGGTATACATCACCACACATGACCTACTTCCCTTTTAGCTAACCCTGTCATGCCACCTATTGCAATTATTTCCCTCTCTGTGAATGGAAGGAAGCTACCTAAGTGCAGGAACTGTGTCCGGACTGTAACCTGGGCACTGAGCTGAAATTCCACGGCCCAGTTCCCAAGGTCCCAGGATTCCCCACGAACACCTTTAAACTATTTATCATTGGGAAATTAAATTAGGACAAGAAGGAAACAGAAACAATTGTAAAAACCTGACCCTTAGTATTTCTGACAGCTTCTAAGTGTGGTGGCAACATCCTTGGAGGCCAGGAGTTTGAGGCCAGTCTGGGCAACATCGTGAGACCCCCATCTCAAAACATAAAGGTAATCCCAGACATCATCATATTGACTGTCTCTTATTGAGGGCTCCTTGGATGACAGGCATTGTTCTAGTATGTGCATGTATGTGAATCGTCTGGGGATCTTGTTAAAATGAGGATTCTGACTCAGTATATCTGGGGTGAGGCCTGAGATGATGCCTTTCTAACAGGCACCCAGATCATACTTTGCACAGCAAGGCTTTGGTGTATTAATCTGTTTTAACCTCTTAGTAATCTATGAGGTTGTTTCATTTTACAGATGAAAAACCAAAAGGTTAAACGTCTTATATATACTTAGGTCAAAATAGTGGGCAGGGGTATAGCACAGTAGTAGAGCACTTGTCTGGCGTGTGTGAGGCCCTAAGTTCGGATCCAGCGCCACACACACACACTCACAAATAAATCAATAAAAGCATGAATAAAAATAGACCACAGGGCACTGAGGGAGAATAATATAAGCAGTGTACAGTTGCAGAAAAGGAGACATTTATAAAAAGCCTGGCATGGAGGAGGGAGTTGGAGAAGGCTGTACACAGGGATGCTTTCCCTATTAGGCAGTATGTATACAGGACCTAGGGCTATGGGCAGTGCTGTGTGCACAGTACCTGGGGCTGTGAGCCATACTGTGTGCATGGTGCTTGGGGCTGTGAACCTTCCAAAGATCTCAAGTATTGGAGACCGGAGGAGAAAAAATATTGGCACCTACATATGAAAGCTGAGCATTCAAATAATAATTCTAAAACTAAAATTATTTTTTAAAAATCCAAATTTCCATGAAAAAATTCATATTTAGTGAGTGATATATTTTAATACATGTGATAAAAAATATGGGCCTGGCCATGGCCGTGTTGGTTTGGACATCCTCCGGAGGGCAGCAGGAAAGGGCTCCCTGTGGCTGCAGTGAGCTGCATGGATTGGAGGCAGGCCAGTCTGGAGGCCCAGCAGCTAGAGACCAGAGAGGCAGCTACTGTCTTCCAAACTGAAGGAAAATCTCTCCTTGGTGCCAGGATTAGCATAACATGATAGCATTACGCAGCCCAATTATCCTTTGATTTCTCCAGCGCCAACCTGACTAAGCATTCTAAATTTACTTAAGATTTGGGGACAAGGTTTGGCCAACTCCTTTCTTATTAAGGCCAATGATGTCGCAGTCCAGGAGAGGGCACATCAAAGGGCATACAGTTTGAGTCAGACAGACATGGGTTCAAGCCTCAGCTTTACTATTTGTTAACTGTGTGACTTTGCACAAGTGACTTAACTTCTCTGGACCTCAGACTCTTTACTGATAAAATCGACATAATACATCTGTTATGGAATTAAGAGAGATAAACTACATCTATAGTGCCTGCACGGGAGAGGTACTTATAAGTAAATGGTAGCTGTTATCATCTAAGTGCCATTGTTGGGGACCTAGGCTAGTTTTCTCTAGGAAGAAACAGAGTGGGATGGCTAATTGAATCTTTTTTTTTCTTTTAAGACAGTGTCTCACTGCGCAGTTCAGGTGGGCTTTGAACTCACTATGTAGCCCAGGCCAGCCTTGAATGTGGAAGGATCTTCATGTCTCCACCTCCCAAATGCTGAGATTACAGGTGTGTGCCACCACATCTGGCTGATAATTGAATCTTTTTTTTTTTTTTTTTTTTTTTTTTTGGTGCTGGGGAGCGAACTCAGGACCTTGTGCTTGCAAGGCAGACACTCTAACCACTTTTCGTCAATCTCCTAAAGTAAAAATGATTAGCCCTATTTTAAACTGAGGAAACTGAGGCTCAGAGATTAGATAACAGCTTAGTGGACGAGCGGCAGACATGGTAATCTTGCAAGAGCTGGAATATTTTATTTTGTTCTTATTTTGTTGTTGTTGTTTTTTGAGACAGGGTCTCACTATGTAGTTCAAACTGGACTTGAACTCACTATGTGACCCAGGCTGGCCTTGAACTCACAGCAATCCTTCTGCCTCAGCCTCCCCAGTGCTGAGATTACAGGTGTGCACCACCACATCTGGCTCTTCTTTCTCTTTGTGCATTCTCCCTTGCAGTCAGCATCTGCTGCTCCCACCAGTGTGTGATGGGTCCAAAACTACTCCCCTTAGTCAATGTGTGGGTCAGTCATAATGGCCGATGACGGCACCAAGCACTGTCTTCTGGAGCCACTACACACCACTTCCCTTCTTCCTCAACCTTTCCCAGTCTCCCTATTACCTCCTTGCCCCTTAACTTTACAGCCTCAGAATTTCCCCTTATTAAAGAGTTTGTCTCTTTGAGACTCAGACAGAACCACCCCATACTGGGATGCCTTCCAGAGTACCTCCCTGTCAAGGGAGTAGATAAGTAGGTCACCATCAGGATGGTGGGGGAAGAAGCCAACTTCTTTGGGGAGGAAGAAAAACACTGTAGATCACACAGAGAATGGGAAGCAAAATAACAGTTATATCTCCTCTCTCCCTCTGTCTCTCTCTCAGTCTCTCTCACTATCTCCTATCTCTAGCTCTTCCTATCTCTCCCTCCCTCCTCCACCCCCTCTCTGACCCTCTGCTGGCCACTGTGGTTGTGGAAAGTGTCAGGAGGCAGCACAGGCGCTCTAGGGCTTGGACACGCTGCAGACTGTACTGAGCCGCAGGCTGCCATCCCCCTTGCTCCCCTCCGCCCATCCTGCCTCTCCTTCGGGCCGCAGCACCCAGGCGGCGCTCTTCTCTGCGAAACAACCGCTCAGCTTCGGAGCCGGCCCCTGAGGACTGCTCCTGGGGCCTGGGAGCCAGAGCTCAGGAGCGCGGAGGCTCCTGGGGCCAGAAAGGCGCTGGCTGTGATTGCCTGGAGCAGCAGCCCAGAATCTCATTTACCAAGACACTGTTGTGGCAACCAGGACGAGTCAAGGGCTTTGCAAAGTTTAGCTTCCCCACCCCAGCTCTCTTGACGGCAGTTCACAACAACGGGTGTGGATGAGCATTAAATTACGCAGATCACCGTGAAAACCAGAAACAGAGAGACAGAGGGACAGAGGCGGAGTGTGGCGGTACAGCTCCACCCTGCCCCACTGTCTCTGGGGACCAAGCCTGCTGGCCTCATAACACGGGGCGGTCACATTTCTAGGAAACTGCAGCTGGAGGGGAAAGGTCCCGGCCGCGGGAGCCAGGCTGTGTACAATGTGCAGGGCAGCAGACGACAGGCCCCCAGACTGCGTGCCCGCGCCCGGAAAAAGACAAGCACACAAAAACAAGAAGACCAAAGCTGACCCTCGGACCTGGGAGTGACCAAACCCACTTCCCTGGATGGTGGCTTTGGAAACAGGGAGTTCACCTCTGGAGAGGATGAGGCGGTTTCCACCCTCCTGGCTGGCAGCCTGGTGAACTTCTAGCCCAGAGTCCACTGAGTCAGGGCACGGGTAGCATTTCACAGAGACTTAAAGGCAACAGGCCAGGCTTTGGGGTGCAATGTTCCCTGCCTGCCTCACGTTTCCATACTGTCCCTTGCCCTCCCTACCCCTGTCCCTGAGTCCCTGGGCAGACTGTTTGGGGATCCTAACCCCCTGCACTGTGTAGAAGGGAATGTTGCCTCACCCCTCCAGGGTCTGTGCTCCGGAAGTCCCACTGTTGCCTCCTGCTGCTCACAGGAGAGGCAGTGCTAGGTGACAGGAGAGAGACATCCATCTTCGCCCAGGCCCTTCATTATGTTTAATCTCTCTAGTGGGATAGACCTGTCAAACACACCTTGTTCCCAGGCCGCAGTAATCCAGAACTGTCTCTCATCAGAGTGGGTGGAAACCCCACAGGTATGTGGCAAGCAAGTAGCAGCAGTGACAGCATGGTGGGGCCTTGTAACAAAACAAGATGTTTGGGCTTGTGAGGCTTAGCTCCTTTGTGTTCTCAGAGAGCAACTGGCAGCTCCTCCTGCCTGGCATCTGCCCCAGCCTGGGCCCCTCCTTTGGTCAGTGTCTCCACCTGCCTCTGGGTGGGCTGCTTCCCCAGGTCCAGCAGGTGCTGGCCGTGGCTGGGCTAGAACTACTGGGAGGAAGGGGGCGGGCCCTAAAGTGTCCATCTCCCTCAAGCATCAATCAGTCACACATCGAAGCAGGGCTTCTGAAATTTAGTGTGCATCAGAATCACCAGATAACTTGTTAAAATACAGTACTCCACACTTATCTCTGGGTGACATGTTCCAAGACCCCAGATGATGACCAGAACCCTGTACATGTTGATTTTTCCTTTATGTTTTCACTTAAGGAAGCGCTTTGTGGCTTCTCTTTGGCATATCCAAATTGCCAGCATCAGTATCTTCGTACTTTTAAAATATTCTGTATAGTAAGGGTTACTTGAAAACAAGCACTGCAATACCACAATAGTCAGTCTAATAACCAACATGGCAAGTAGTGTAGCCAGCATGGAGGTACTGAACAAAGGGGCGATTTACATTCCATGCAGAAGTGTGCAAAATTTCACCCCATTACTCAGAAAGGCGCACAACTGAAAACTCAGGAATTGTTTATTTCTGGAATTTCCCACAATATTTTTGGACCAGGCTGACCTTGGATAACGGAAACCTTGGGAAGCAAAGCCTCAGATTAGGGGGTACATACAGTTTTCTGGGCCTCATCCCCAAGTTTTGGGTTTGATAGGTCCGGAATAGGGACTGCAGTTGCATTTCTAACAACTCCCCAGTGTTAGGAGGCTGTCATTCCAGGGGCTACATTTGAAATCCAGTGAGGTAGCATATAGCAAAAAGGAAACCTAAATTTGAGTCTCAGCCCTGACACTTTGCAGGTCTGTAATCTTGCACGTGACTTCTCTGAGCTTCAGTTCCTGCTTTAAAGGTGCAGCGATGGTCACTGGATAGTTGAGAGGATTAGACTGCATCATCAATTTGAAAGACTCTCAATGTACATGGATATCAGGGATGGGGTTGTGGCTCAGTGGCAGAGAAAGTGCTTTGCACGTGCAAAGCCCTGGGTCCAATCCCCAGCACCACAAAAATAAATAGGTCACCAAACACACTATTTATTGAGTCTGCTTGTCTCCTATCAGTTACTCTACCCAGTGCTGTGGCAGACTTTGGGCAGATCACACATAAGGATTATAATTCCCAGGTAAACATCACACATCTCTGGACCTCAGTTCTCTCCCCTGTAAAACAAGAGTTTTGGCCTGCCAGACTATTAGGATTTCCATCTAGATCTCCCCCAAATTTCATGTGCTCATAAGTGAGGCTTTTGGGAGGTGACTGGATCATGGGTGTGTGATCCTGGATTAGTCCACTGATGAATTTATAGCTGTGTGTGATGTTGGGAGATGAAGCCTGGCAGGAAGGGAGTGGACCACCCACTTCCCTGAGTGCTTCCTGCCTGCCATGCCATGGACTGTTTCTCATCTGTGTCACCCTGCCTTCAAGCCAGCTGACTATGGACAGAAATTTCTACAAACTATGAGATAAAATAGACCTTTCCTCTTTTAACTTGTGGGTGTTGGGTATTTTGTCCCAGAAGTGCAAAAGTAACTAAGACACAGACCTATTCATGAGGCATGAACTCACCAGTGACTGGTGACTGATATTCTTTGCTCTGTGGTATCACCTCAACTCTGAAGTGAAGATCCTGGAAAAAATGTGGCTGTGCCCTCCAAAACCTGGCACACACACCCCACCCCCGAGTCGGACTTCCACACAGGGCTGGAGGGGCTTTAGTTTCATAAACCAAACTGGGCCTTCAAGGATCCTAGTGATCTGTTTCCAAACTACATTTATGGTCATATTTTCTTCCATTTCTCCTCTTTTCACCTTGTAGTCTACACAAGTTGGACTATTCGTCCTTCCCCAAAGAAACTGTATGTTTTCCTGCCTCCAGCCTTTATTCACATTCTCACCATCAGAATACTGTTGCCCTGGTCAAAGTCCTATTTAGGGAAAAAAAAATTTGTCAGCTATCCCTCAGACAGAGGTCTTACATCTAGAATGCATAAAGAACTCCCCCAAGATAAAAGACCCAATCAACAAATGGGCAATTTAAATGAAGAGACACTTCTCAGAAGAAGTACAAATAGACAATAAACACATGAAAAAATGTTCACCTTTGCTGACCATTACAGAAAGGCAAATTAAAACAACACTGAGATTCCATCTTACCCCAGAAAGAATGGTTATCATCAAGAAATCAGATAACAATAAATGCTAGTGAAGCTACAGGGAAGAAAGAAATTTTCTACATTATTGGTGGGAATGTAAACTAATACAACCACTATGAAAATCAGTGTGGTGATTCCTCAAAAAACTAAGACTAGAAATTCCATTTGACCCAGCTATTCCCCTTCTAGGTATCTTCATGAAAGGGAGGAAGACAACGTATCACAGCGCTACACTCATACCCTTGTTTATAGCAGCACAACTCATAATAGCTAAATCTGTATTAATGCAAACATGTACTAGTGAAAAGTAAAAAATTCAGGGCATGTTGGCACTCACTTGTAATCCTAGCACTTGGGAGGTTGAAGCAGGAGGATTGTTGTAAGTTCAAGGCCAACCTGGGGTACATAATGAGTTCAAGGCCAGCCTGAACTACATGGTGAGATCCTGTCTCAAAAAAAAAAAAGTAAAAAATAAAAAAGTCCTATTTATCTTTCAAAACTCATTCAATGTTTACCTCTTCCAAGAATTCATCCCAAATCCTTCTGTTCATCCAGCAATCTAATCTAATCTAATATAAACTAATCCATCTCAACTGATTTTTATGTTTTTCTTTGGTGATGGTAGGACATATTTGTGAAACTGTTGAATTAGAAAACTGACATAAAGTTGGGGATGCCACCACCATACACCCTTCTACTTGGGTCTGATCCAGTCCCTCTGTTGGACCACCCAGAGACCCAAGTCTGCTAGTTTATCCCTGGATATCACTATGTAAACTTGGTTCGTTGAGTATGCTTAAATATGAGAAAAAAAAAAAGAGTTGTATTTTGTAAAACGTCTAAAAAGTGGGACAGCTGCTGGAAAAGGGATATCTGCTTATATGCAAGATTAGTCAGCTGTGTATTTTCTATGGTAATTGGAGATGAGGATAAATATATTTGTGTGTGTGTGTGTGTGTGTGTGTATGCTATGGCCCAAATTTAGACATCTGCTCATTTGCATATAGACACACCTGCTTCTCTAATCTTTTTTAAACCATAGGGTTTTTTTCTATTCTAAATATAACATATGGGTTCATAGAAAATGTGCAAAAGAAATAAAAAGTAAAAAGAAAAGTAAAAGAAGAAAATGAATCAGTCATAAACCCATAACCCAGAAATAACCAGTAAACAGTTTAGTATACTTCTTGCCAGTAGTCAAATACACATATTTATTCTATATGATTTTTTTTTTTTTGTGGTGCCGGGGATCAAACTCAAGCCCTTGTGCTTACAAGGCAAGCACTCTAATCACTGAGCTAAATCCCCAGCCCCCAATTCTATATGATTTTGAAGGAATTTAAGATTAAAAGTTTATACAATTCTGTACCCAACTTTTTTTTTTTTGTGGTGCCGGGGATCGAGCTCAGGCCCTTGTGCTTGCAAGACAAGCACTCTAATCACTGAGCTAAATCCCCAGCCCCTGTACCCAACTTTTTGACTTGGCATATGATTACCATTTTGGTATTCCTTTTTATTATTTTTCTAAAACATCTTTAAATTATTCTATGATATCCATTCACAAACAGATCAAATTTTATTTAACCATTCATTTGTTTGTTTGTTTGTCTGTTTGCTTTTTTGTGCCAGGGATCGAACTCAGGGCCTTGTGTTTGCGTTTGCTAGGCAAGTGCTCTAACCACTGAGCTAAATCCTCAGTTAGCCATTCATTTGTTATTGGACACTTTTTAAAAAGATAGTATTTCAGTGAACATCCTTGCACAACTGAGTACATCTGAGATTATTTTCTTTGATTTTTAGAGACTTGTAAGTCTCTTTACACATACTACATTCTCTTTTTTTTGAGACAAGGTCTTGCTACTTAGTTCAGGCTGGCCTTGGGCTCACTTCATAGCCCATCACACCTGGTCTTGCATACTACTTTCTTTTCTTTTCTTTTTTTCTTTGAGACAGGGTCTTGTTATGTAGTTCAGGTTGGCCTTAAACTCACTGTGTAGCCCAGGCTGGCTTTGGTCTTGGTAGCAATCCTCCTGCCTCAGTCTCCTGAGTGTTGGGATTATAGGCATGTGGCATCATGCCTGGCTCCAATTTATTTTCTGGAACTCCCATTTGAAAATACTTCCATAGTCAGGCTCTGTTAGCTACTTGGGAGGCTGAGGCACAAGAATCGTAAGTTTGAGGCCAGCCTGAGCACCTTAGTGAGACGGTCTCAAAATAAGTGAAAAAATAAAAAAAAGACAAGACTTCCAGAGGAGACTTCTGGTTTCTCATTCTGCATGTAAGGAGCTTGGGGAAACAGTTAAGGACCAAACAGACTGAAAAAAATCAACAATTCTACTTAGCCCTGAAAGTGAGGTGAGCACACAGAGCAAGGCAAAGCCCCCAAGACTCAGGACAGACCCACAAAGACAGGTGCCACAGCTCACGGAGCATACTGACAGGTGCCAGTCTGCAGGAGCCCGTGCCAGGGCCCAGAGGGGGCAAGTGTGAGAGTTTAAACTCCCAGGGAACCAGGCATGGGGTGGGGATTAAGGGAAATGCTTTAGTGAGCCTGAACTCTAGAAGCTCCACCATGTTCTCACAGTAAATATTGGACGAAAATCTTGTGCTTCTTCCAGGGGGGTGGGAGGAAGAACCGTGTTGAAATACATCAGAGCATTCCGTTCTCAACAAGGCCTGCTCTCGGGAGAAACCATTCTGCAAGAGTCTAACCTGCTGAGGTTTTCTCAGAGCCCGGGGGAAGGAAGATACCAGACTCCAGTCCTTCTCCCTACCCTGTGCCACCTCAGGGAAGGCAGCCAGGACTGAGGAGCAGCTTGAGGTCACGGTCCAGGAACAGGCTCACTGGAGACTGAGGGCTGTAGATGGCTCCTCCTCTCTCCAAGACCTCACCACTGTGGACTGAAGGCCACTCCACAGCAGTTCCTTTTGCCTGACATCATGTCTGGCTATCAAGAAAAAATGTACAAGGCATACTGAAAGGCAGATTGACACACTTTGAAAAAGAAAGAGCAAGCATCAGAACAAGACATGGCAGAGATTTTGGATTATCAGACCGAGAATTTCAAGCAACTCCGATTCCTATGTTAAAGGTTCTAAAGGATGAAGTAGAAAGCATGCGAAAGCAGATGGGTAATTTAAGCAGAGAGATGGAAATCCCAAGAAAGAACCAAAACAAAATGCTAGAGATCAAAAATACTGTAACAGAAATGTAGAATGCCAGCTGTTGACAGGGCTGAGGAAAGACCCTCGGAGCTGGAGGATGCTTCGATAGAAGCCTCCCAAGCTGAAAAGCAAAGTGAACAAAAAAGTGAGAATGACAGAAGAGGACAGTCACGGGCTATGGGACAATGTGACAGGTGTGAATGTGTAATGGGAATAGCTGAAAGAGAGAGGAAACACGAATAGAAGAAATATTTGAGACAATAATATCCAAGAATTTTCCCCAAATTAATATAAGACACCAAATTATAGATCCAAGAAACTCAGAACACTGAGCAAGATAAAGGAGGGGAAAGAAAAAACCTACAGAAAAACCAAAGATAAAAATCCTGAAAGAAGCCAGAGGGGAAGAAAGAAGCCAGAGGGGGAAAAGATCTTACTATTAAGGAATAAAGATAAGAATTACATTTGACTTTTCACAAATGTACAAGGAAGAAGACAGTGGGCTGAAATATTTTAAATGTTTAGAAAAAGCCCTATCACACTGGAATTTTGTATCTTGCAAAATTATCTTTCAAAATTGAAGGGGGAGATTTGGGGTGTAGCTGAGTGGTGGAGCACCTGCCAAGTGTATGTGTGGCCCTGAGTTTGAGCCCCAGCACTGGGGTGTGGTGGAGAGCACAGAGGAAAAACAGCCTTTCTCAGACAAACAAAACCAAGAGAATTTGTTGCCAGTAGATCTATCTTGCAAAAACTCTTAAGTGTTCTTTAAAAGAAGGAAAATTAGTAAAAGTCAGAAGCTCAGAGGGTAGAATGGGTTAGGGATGTAGCTCAGCAATAGAGAACTTGCTTAACATGCATGAGGTCCTGGGTTCCTTTCCCAGCCCCACTTAAAAAAAAGTAGGAGCATCAAAGAAGCAGTAAATGAAGGTAAAATTAAAACTTTTATTTTTAATTTCTCTTTTTATATTGATAGATGAAATATTGTACAAATTTGGCATATACAATTTTGTCTGGAATGACCTCTTATTTCTCATTTTAATTGCTCTAACAGGGAACAATTTGTTGAAATAATAATAGAACAATGTATTTGACTATATCTATATCTATCTATCTCTCTCTCTATCTATCTCTCTATCTCTCTATCTCTCTATCTATCTATCTATCTATCTTCATTTGGCAGTAAAAGGAATGGCAACAATGATGCCTGGAATGAGGGGGCAATTATTATTACTTTGTTATTATAAGGTACTCATAGACCCTTGAGCTGGTGTAGTGTTATTTGAAAGTGAACTTGGATGAATTGTAAATGTTTATTACAGATGTTAGGGCAAGTACTGGGAAAAAGAAGAACTGATTTGCAGAGAAAGGAGAGAAAATTCAATCATTAAGAATGCTTATAAGAACAAAGAGGTATAATAGATACTATATAAAGGAAAGAAAGGGGAAAGAGAAAAAATGGAAAAATATAAATAAACATGCTGTAAATAGGGAAGGGGGAGCAGAAGGGAGGGGTGGGGAAGAGGGGGGAACCAAGATACATCATGTGCAGGTACAAAATAACCATGACGAATGTGATCATTATGTATACAATGTACCAATACATGTTCTTGGTTAAAAAAAAAAGAATGCTTAATTAAAACCACAAAAAGATAAGAAAAGAGTGAAAGATAGAAATGAGAACAAAAAACAAGAGCAACAAAGAGAAAAGAGTAATAAACATGGTAGATATTAATAGTAATAAATATGGTAAATATTATAGAAATATATAGTAGGATTTGGATGTCAGTGGTCTAAATTCCACAATGCAAAGACAGATTATTGGGGCAGATCCCAAAACAAGATTCAACTATATGTTATCTACAAGAAATTCACTTCAAATATATAGATAAATGTATATTAATGGTAAATGAATAGAGAAAAATACACCAAGCTAACACTAACAAAAAGAAAGCAGGAGTAGCTATATTAATTTCAGACAGAACAGACTTCAAGGCAACGAAAGTTATCAGGGATAAAGAAAGGCATTATAGCCAGGCATGGTGGTGCATGCCTTTGATCTCAGTACTCAGGAGGCTGAGGCAGGAAGATTGCTTCAAGTTCAAGGCCGGCCTGGGCTACATAGTGAGTTCAAGGCCAGTATGAACTATATAGCAAGACCATGTCTCAGAAAGAAAATAAAAGAAAAGAAAGGAAAAGGGCATTCCATAATGACAAAGAGGTCAATAGTCCAAGAAGACAGAGCAATCCTTAACGTATATGCATTTAACAAGAGAGCATCAAACTATGTAAGGCAAAAACTTGTAGAA
>PVJO010011676.1:0-58730 GCA_004026905.1 Hystrix cristata
TTTATTTGCATCTTATATTTCATTGTGAACCTAAAACTGTTTTAATTAATTAATAGTCTGTTTTTAAAAATAGCACATTACAAAGCATTTCATAAAGTGCAATCCTGTTTAGGCAAAATACAAAATAAAAATACATAGATATACACAAATGCATTGAAAAGGGACTTAAAAAATAAAAAATAAAAAAATACATACCAAATCATGTGGTTTTGTCTCTAGGAAACAAGACAGAGACAGGGAATAAGATACATTTAAAAAGTGGTTTCACCATTATACTTTATGTGCTTCTACACTGTTCGAATGTTATAGAGAGTAAATGTAGACCCGTGTTCCTTATGCAGGAGAGGGAAAACACCAAAAAATAAGAACAAACAAACAAAAAAACAGAATCAAATACGAGCCAAGTGCCAATCATGTTTACACCAAATGCTGTGTCTGAAACTAATTGGTTCAAATAATCTTGAATCTTCAATTTTTCATTGGTTCATCAAAAGCATAATCTAGAATACAAATGAAATGTTGCTAAGAAAGCAAATTGAACAGGAATGCTTTAAATTTTATGATTAAACTAAAAAAATGCTGGAATCTCAGCATAACTTTAAATTATATATATATATCATTTATTGAAATATAAAGTTCTTCATTTATATGTTTTAAAATAAAAACATGAACGGGGCATTTGTAATACATTTCATATGGGCAAACCCTCCTTATCAAGTTAGTTCCTCTCACACATTCACCACACCACCATTTTGGGAACATGTAAGTATTTTTCTCTTTATTATTTCTAAAATATAAATTTTGGACATTCAAAAGTGCAACAGTTAATGTGCCTGTGGGGAATATCACAGTTAAAAAAATATAAACAAAGGCAGTGATACAGCTTGTCATAAAGGTTTGGCAGTATTCTCCAAGTCTATATAGAAATACATATATACATATTGATGTATAACATCATTTTATCTTACGTCCCTCTTCACAAAAATAGGACCATTTAGTACAGATTGGCAGACCACATTTTAAGGATATCATTGAAAAAGCCACAAACTGTGTTTCTCAAGCCAGCTTTGATTGTCATCATAAAAAATAGAAGGTGGGAAGGGTTAGCAAATTTTCTTCTGGGGACTTTGCAGGAGGCCAAAAAGGAAACAAATCTGGAAAGCACTGGTTTAAAAATGTGGTCCCTCCTCACCTCAGGTGGGATCGTTGGTAAGGACTGGAAACTGCCAGTCTGAGACTCTTCCTCTGGCCTCACAATGTCATGCAAGACTCAAAGTAACATCAGAATGCAAAGCACCAACAAAATAAGACTGTACAGGGAGAGGGTGATAAACAGAACGCTTGAGCTGTGATTCTAGAAACACAAATGTATTTCAAGTCTAATTGGCTCTATGGAACCAAGTCAGGTTTTCATTTTTAATTGGCCAGTCTTCATACTTACTATGTAAAAAGGGGAACAAGGAAGTCGGGGCTTGCATTGAGATTCCACCAGTAGGTAGTCAAGTACCTTGTTATTGCTGCTACATCTTCAAAGCATCACCTGCCGGAAGCATGTCAGTGATTGCGGTAATCACAGCCCATGTTTCATTCATACAGTGTCAGCAATTAAGCATACTGCAAAGAATGCCAATGAACCTGCACTAACCGGTTTGATGGTCTGGATGGATGTGGCAGTCCATCCTCCCACCTACACCCAAAAACTTTTCAGTCTTTTTCACCAAAATATTCACGTGGCTATTCAGAGACTTGGAATCTGGAATTTGATCATTTTTACACATGCTTCTCCTTGGTAGAGGACAAGTTCAAGTCCCCCATGCAGAGCGAAGCAGCATCTTTACTTGGTCTTGAATTTAGGAAGATGTGCCAAAAACCAAACTTTAGCTTTCTCAGCCTTGGCTAAGACTGGAAAACTAAATTAAGGATAGCAATTGATATAGTATTAAATGTCACTGACCTGAAGCCAAAAACTTAAATAGTTGGCTTCCTGCATGGTTGACTTTCAGCCCAGATCCAAATTTCAAATTGTGCTCCCATCCCCTGCAACCTCCTGTAATCTAAGCCAGTGGTTTTGAAAACCGGCTAATCAGAATAGCCAGGGTGTTTATAAAAAGATAGCTCCCTGCTTCTGTCAGGCTTAATAATGCAGAATTTCTGGCTTCTGCAGAATCTAGTGGTTCCTGCTGCCAGTTCCACATGGGAGCTGAAGAGCCAGGCCGACGCACACACAGGTTTCATGAAACAACACCTTTATGATCTCAGGGGTTCAAGCCCCCTCTTTAGGGTAAGAGGCGAAAGAAAGGAGCTGATGGCGGGGCATCCTCTGACTCTTAAGGTTCATAGCTTTAAAAATATATGTTGGGATCCACCAAAGTCATTATTAGTCATGAAAGAAACCTCAGTGAACCCAGTCTTTTGGCTGATTATTGTGGTTTCCACGGGGTCACGGCAGAAGTCATGCTGGGCACACATTTCGCCTTTATATTGAGAACATTTAAGATTCAGGGTTTTGTTTGTTTCTAATCCCATTACTTCAGAGGTCATTAACTGGTTTTAGTAGAATGGATTAGGGAACCTATTCATTACATAATTAAAAACTTTGACTTCCTGGACAATGCTACTTATACTTTCCTCTCTATGTTTACTAAATTTAATCCAACTAAAGCTATGATCATGTTTTATAAAGAAAATATGTTAATTAATATAAATGTCAAAAACTGTCAAACTTGTCACCTATTTAGTAAAGTTTTTTTTTTCTTTAAATTGTGCTTTCTCTGCAGGGAAATCACGTTACATATTACACATTTAGCATTAATGAGAACAGTAGTATTATTATAAACACAGATTACAATATGAAAATGAGTTGTTGGGCTTCTAAAGGACCCAAATCTATTAAACAAGGTTGGTTAATTATTACTTTTATCTCTTTAACACTAAGAAAAAAAGTAAAATGTGATAGTACCAGTACCTTTTAAGGTTCAAAAGTGGTTCCGCATGCACTTCGTAAGGAAATTCAACAGCAGCTGATGCCAGGTTTCAAGAGAGAAGTGCATGGATAGATGGATGGAGTGGTCGCTTCGGAAGTCCAGAGAAGATGGTTAACACAAATCAAAACACATCCTCGGTTAGAGTTATCTACATAATTACAATGCTGGGGTTTTGCTGCAGTACAAATTGTGTCTCTGGAAATCTCACCAATGCCCTTGAAACACAAAGCTCACTTTCTGTGGCCTATTATATTCCCTGTCCATCTATTTCCAAACTTCACAGGCCACTGAGATGCTACTGAAGCACTGCGAGAGGCAATGCTGAGAAGTTTATCCAAAAATCCCATTCACTCCTGATCAGAAGGCCCCAGGCCCACGGCTGGGAAGTCCTCTTCACCCGTCCTCCAGTCCTCCTGTCACCTCTGCATTGCCAGAAAGTGGTTTCCTTAAAGGGACCCACAGGTGGCTCTGGGAGTGGAAGGTGCCCCCTGGATCTGCCAGTTACAGGAAGCTGTCCTCCACCAGGTCCGAGGAGTCTATGCCAATGTCGTCCATCATGTCGATGTCCTCAATGGTCTCGTCCTCTCTCTTGATGAAGGTGGAACTGCTGGAACCTGTCTCAATGGCACTTTCTTCGGAGGTCTGCGAGCTGTCCGAGGGAGAAAAAAGGAAAGTTAAAACCCACGTACAGCCCAGGTACACGTGCCTCAGCTTTCCTTCCTTTCCGCCAAGTTTTTCATCCACGTTGCTAGCAAGCTGTAACAATCTCCACTTTTCCTACTTAGAGAAAATCAGCAATGCCTGATCACAAGGCACAGAGAAGGAAATGCAAAGAAATGAGATCGCATGCACACTGCAGCCACACCAGCCCCTCGTGCTCCCAAGAACCTCCTGAGCAGCCAGCCCCTGGAATGCCCGGCGCCCCCTTCTCATTCAACCCCACGTCCTCCGAGCCTCGAAGGCCCAAGTGAGGGCTCTTTATTCTTTACTGAGGGAGGGGGACAGTTCTCAGGTAAGACAGGATCAGGTCTGGAACAGACTTCACACACGTTACTTAACTCCCTGGACTTGAATTTATTTCCTTGCCTATGAAAGCGTGACAATAATGCTTAAAAATATACCTGCTGGGGTGATTAAATAACAACCATAAAGCACATTATAAATGCTCAATAATTCCTAAGTGCTCAATAAATGTTTGCAATTATTATTATTCAAACTCACATCTAGATTTGAATAAAGCCTGGACACTAGATGATATCAGAAAAGGGGGGTTGTTATTGTTGTTTTTGGTTCTTTTGAGACAAGGCCTTGCTCTGTAGGCCAGGTCAACCTTGAACTCATTATGTAGCCCAGGTTGACCTCAAACTCACCATCTTCCTACTTCAGCTTTCTGAGTGCTGGGATTACAGGCATGTGCCATCATGCCCAGCTAGCTGTTAATTTTCATATGCACGATCATGATATTGTGCTCATATAGGAGAGTATTGTTATTCTTAGGAAATGAGTACCAAAGTACTAGGGGTGATATATCTTGGTGTTCCCTACTTCCTTTCAAATGACAGCAAGAAACAAAATATAAGTTTGGTGTGATACTGTAATAACTATTACATACATATAACCAGATGAAGCAAACATGGCAAAATGTTAGCAAGTGTTAACTCTAAGTAGTAGATGTATTCTCATATTATTTCTGTATATTTAACATTTTTCACAAAAGTTTTAGGGAAAATAATCTTCCCTAAAATCCAGCCTGTCATGATTCCCTGTCTGTCCTCCCTTCTGTGAACTCTTGCTGTCTTATCCTTTTTTTGGTGGTGGGGGGTGGGGGGGCAGGTGCTGGGGATTGAATTTGGAGCCTTGCTCTTGCTAGGTAAGCACTCTACCACTTGAGCTAAATCCCAACCCCCCTGTCTTATCTTTATCCTCCTTTGTATGGCTGTGTCTTTATGTATATCCTTTTGCTCCACACTGATTATTATCTGATGGTGGCTAGGACCATGGTTTATTCTTAGCACGAGACTGCTACACCGTGCAGTTCACACAGCTTAGAGACCATAAAGAGAGGTCGTCCAGTCAGAGGAAGGAGAGAGACGGGGTGTGGAGGAGAACAGGGACAGAGACAGAGACAAGAAAGGCTCTCACCTTCCAGCTGCCTCTGGCCTGCCTGTCTGGCCTACTCGGACTCCTTGGCCTCTGTTTCCTCCTCTCTGTATCCACCCCTGAGCAGGGAACAGAGCCTGGCCAATTGAAAGCCTGCAGGAATGAGCCCTCTGCTACCCCCTCCAAACTCCTGCAGCCTGGAGAGCTCCTGGAACCTATGGGGCTCCTGAGCTGTGATGCCCCTTGGTAATGCCATGGCCGGGACCTTCCCTATACCTAAGACTTAATCCTCAGCTCCTGGTTTGTGCCCTCCCAGCCTTACACGCTGGCTCCTTATTTAGAACCCCAGTCTACTAGGCTGGTCTCAATGACGACCTGGTCCTGATGCCCCTCCCTAGAGCTGGACACCACTCTTGGAGCCTGGGTACCCCTTGGGGACCTGAGTCAACCCCCCTGGGTACTGCATCTATGGTCCTACCACGGATACTGTGGTGAGGACTGCTGGGTCCCTCCTTGGGGACAGTTGACAGGTGGGTCAGGCCCCCTGGCTCCAGCCCTCTCAGCCTGGCGTACTCATCTCTCTGCTGGTCTGTCTCACAGGCGATAGGCAGGAGTGTGGGGACAAAGGAAGTTAACTGCCACCGAGACAATGCCACTTCACCTTCCCTGCTCGTCAGTGTCATGGTGGGTCCCGTGGCTGACAGCTTGGTTTACAGCTGGTTCCTGAGGCTCAGTGGCCATCTGGCTACCCGGAACCTGGCTCTCCAGGGAATCTGACCTGGGGCTCCCAAGCCCTCTACAGCGAGAGCCTTTCTCATCCCTCCACCACCCACCAAGGCCGACAGCTGAGCCCTAGCAGAAGGCTAACAACTTCCCAGCTGACAACTGCCCACGTGAGCCCAAGGTCTCCAGCTCTGGGACCACACCCCACACACAGGCCCAGCCCGCACTGACCAGGCCACAGTCTCACTGACCCAGGAAGTCTCTCAGGACATACTGTGCCCTGAACAAAAAGAAAAAAAGACACCTACACGCCACATGGACCTTGAGCAGGGCCCGCCTTCCTGTCAACCTTGTCCTCAGCCAAGGGACTATTGCAGACGACTCAGGTCAAAGGTTCTCTACCAGGGAAACATGATCCCCCCACACAGCCCCAGGAGTCAGGAGACACAGGGAACTCATTTAGGACGTGCTTTCAAAGGTGCAGAGGCTCCCAGAGTGCAGTTCGCCACCTAGGAAAGCTTCCTTCTGGTGGCCAGAGTGGGCCTCCCCTTCAGGCTGCTGGGCAGAGGAAGGCAAGCAGCTGGGTGGCCACCCATGTCTACCTGTGTCTGTTCCTCTTGCCCAGGTCTTCCTCCTCAGGCACGGGGTCGATGTCGGGCAGAGGGATGATGTAGCCACTGTCGGCGCTCAGTCTCTGCTCATCCAGGCCACCCTCCCAGTCCTTCAGCTTGTCTTCCTCATTTTTGTAGGTGACACCGATATACATGTTGTCCGAGTCCACACGCATGCGTGCCACAGCGGGATGGTCACTCTTCAGGAAGTCCAGGTGGATTTTCTCATAACTCTGTAAACATTTATTTAACAGTTTTAATCAAATGTTATTGCCTGGGCCATAAAAACGAACACAGAAATCAAGATGATTTAGCTGTATTTGTTGCCAAATGACCTCACAGACAGGTGGAGTTTAGACAACATCCACCATCCCCAGAGGTAGGGACATAAAGGAAGGACCACCAGCGGCAGGCATCTGCTACTAGGTCTTCAGATACCAAGAGGCCCTTTACCAAGTCAGTAGCTTTAATCACATGCCTGTCGCCCCACCCCGGACTAGCACGGAGCCCTCTGGCCTCATCAGATGGAGTCTCCAGGGCTCTCACAGGTCCCCACAGGAGGGGTGAGGACTTCAGCGGGAACATAACTCCCGATCCTTCCTGATCCCCAAATGTCAGGAAAGTCTAACCCTCAATATAAAAACTCTCTACTCAACAACAGGCTCAATCTCTTCCCGCCAACACATCTGTACCAATCAGAGCCTCGCAGAGCAACCTAAAGTTAATTTCCTTCTGCCCCTGCCTGCCGCACCTATGAGAGTCACAGGCTGCACTGAGATCATCAAGAAACAACAAACTAAAGTATTTAAAGTCTAGCTCAACTTATGGGAGGTTCCAGTGCAACCTCCAATGCTGCTGCTCTTCCTCCTGGAGAAGAAGGGAGAAAAGCAGTAAGGAGCAAAGTCCACACAGTCACTAATCCGAATCTAAAAGGCAGGATTTATGATAAAGTTCGCCTGGGTTTCCGTCCCGAGGCTTCAGCAGACAGTTCTTTCATTCATTCCCATCTCCTGCCTGGCTCCATGAAATCACATTTGTTCCTTTGAACAATGCTGCCTATGCCACAGAGAACCAGCTGGAGCCACAGATAACAGCTGAGACCGTCCCTTCTGGGCAGCAGGTAAAAGCCAATTTCATGTGGATTTAAACGCATTCAAATTAGCGATTTAATGGCCGTGGCTATCCTGAGACTTCTAACTGTACAGCAGACCCTCGAACATCTGGAGGATAAAGTGCTTACAGGTGTCGCACACATAAGATGAAAGGGGAGCCCCGCAGGAAGGACGGGTTTTCATTCATCATTGCTACCAGGGACCCTCGGAGCGCACCACGAGCCCCAGTCCCAGGATCACACAGTCTGTATCCTGCTTTGAAAGTGCTCCCTTCAAACATGCTGAATGGCGCTGCTCATTGGCCTAACTACCAGCCCTCCTCCCTCTGCCCACCACTGTAAGAAGCTCACACAAACCTTTTTATACTGTCCTGGCAGTAGGTTCTCCACTATCTCACTCAGGTGGTAAAAGGAGGGTCTCTTCTCTGGCTCACTGTTCCAGCACTGCATCATGATGTCATAGCTAGAAAGGCACAGAGCTCAGAGTGGGCACACGAAGAGTCTCCAGCCTCCCGCCCCACAGACCCACCGGCAGGGACATGAGCCCATGGATGAGGAGGGGCTCACACTTCACTGGTGGCATGGTCAGGCTTGGCCATCCGGTACCCACTCTTGATCTTGTTATAGAAAGTAGAATCCACCATCATGCCAGGGTAGGGTGTGCCACCTGAGAACAAAGAAGACAAACAGCACAATAAGGGAACATGCACCTGGGACACCCAGGGTGACAGAGTATCTTAGGGCTTGTCTGCAATCCTGAAGTCCTGGTGTCTCGGTTCTTTCAAGGAAATTAAGTATTATCCTTTCCTTGACCTCAAAGGTTGCTCATTTAACCAGAACTCTGCATCGGTCAAGTCCAAGCACCTGATGCAAAAATTTTGCATCTTTAGAAAAAAAGCACAGAAGTATTTTTCAGTTTTTCTGACTACTGGATCTACATATACAAGCAAGCTAGGAAAGCAAGGAGGAATTTTGAATTAAGGGCAGGAAAGTCATTCTCCCCAGTGATGTTCAAATGATTGCAGCAAAATCAAAGTTGGGGTTTGAATTGTCTCAAGAATACTCTATTTTTCAAGGAGTACAGAACCCTGCTAAGACACCAAATGGAAGAATGCATGGTGACCCTCCAGGGAGAGAGAAGTAGGAGTGACAAGGGAGACTAGGGAGGGAAGACACACTTTACTTTCACTTTACATACTTTACATTGTGTCTTTCAAGGTAACAGACACAATCACTAAATGGCTCGCATTTTTACAACTAAGGCCATGTCATGTTGGATTTCCTCTCTGACCACCTCCAGAGCTCATCAGGACCCCTTTCTCCTGTCTCCGGACTTGGACTGCAATTTTAAGTCAGCACCGCATAGTGCACTTCTAAGGGCGGAAGGCTTCTCTCCCTGCTGGAACAGTGAAGGTCCAGGTGCTGCCTCACCCTTCCCTTAGGGCCTCTCCTGGCAGCCAAGAGCCTAGGGGGGTTCTCTCCTCCAGAGCGGTGACCAAGAAGGGGAGTCGCGGCCCTTTCCCTGGCCACATGGCCATCACCAATAGCCACCAAGTGGGGAGAGGAGCCATTTAACCCAAAGTCCAAAGTGAAGAGGCAGCCAGGAGGCAGGTGGGGCACCTCCAGAGGAAAAGAATCGCTGTAGCACAGCCCAGAGAAGCACAGAGGCCCAGGTTGGGGTGCAGCTCCCAAGACCCCCCTCTGTCTGCATGGACCTGCAGCAGACATGGCAAAGACCAATGGGTGGGGTGAAGCAGCCCTCAGCTTGCCTGATCACATAGCACACAGCTCCACAGTGCTCACATCCTGAGCTGGACAAACACACTTCCCTTGCAGGCTGTTCCAGGACCGCCCAAAGAAGCACAGATGTCAGACCCATACCGAGAGAAAATATCTCCCAGAGCAGGATGCCGTAAGACCAGACGTCACTCAGGGTGGTGTAGAGGTTGTCAAAGATGCTCTCAGGAGCCATCCACTTCACGGGCAGGAAGGTCTGCAGGGAAGGAGGGAGGAAATTAACCTCCAGCCTGCGCATGGATGATCCGCAGCAGCGGAAATGGGAAGGGGTTCTCCCTGGACTAAGAATAACTTACACTAATGATCTCATTCCACAGTGTATTTTACTTGCACTTTGTTCACGGCTACACTCTCAGCACCTAGCGGGTTCCTCCCCACCCCTAGGTCTGAGGACTGAACCCCGGGCCTTTGCAGTGAGCTACATCTCCAGCCCCTTTTTATTATTTTATTTTTATACAGGGTCTTACTAAGTTGTTAAGTTGCCCAGGCTGGGTTCACACTTGCCATCCTCCTTCCTCAGCCTCCCAGAGTGCTGGGATTACAGGCCCAGCCACCGAGTGGGTTTTTTAATATTTGTAAATGATGGACAAGGCTGTTTCGTAGCTCTTCTGAAGGAATAATACCCCAAAACACTCAATCCTGAATTGTTACCTATGAAATGTAAGGAGGCCACATTAGCGTCCTTCAGCCCTCCAGGACTGCTACAGAAATAATGAGAGATTCATAGCTCTATGTGAACAGGTGAGGAATCGCTCCATCAAAATTCATTGGTTTGTTGAAGGTGCCTGGGAAGCAGCATGGTTGGTACAGACACGCCAGTGCTCCTCGCTAGGGGGATGCAGGAGCTGCCAGGAGCCATCTCCAACTTGTGCAGTGGAGTGCTTTGGAACTGTACCTTCTGGTGATGGATTTTTCCCAACCTACTTCACCTGCTTACAAGGAAGGGATGGAGAGGATGGGTCAAGCAGACAGTCCAAGGCCTGTCTTTAAGGAACCTGGGCCTCTAAGATATATTAATACAGATGGTCTAGCATTCCACTGGTCACACTTAGCTTATGAAAACATTATAAAACCTTAAAAATCAGTGACATCCCTTAGAAATGCATGCTTGTACACACAGCCACACAATTTACCTATTCATAGTGAATAATTACTGGGCGCTTCTATTTGCCAGGCACTGTCCTAAGCACTTCACACGAATTCCCTCATGTAACCCCCCACAGCAACTCAGGAGAAGGGCACTGCTATTGCCTCCCTGCTATGGACAAGGACACTACGGAATGACATGGATGAGGAACTTGCCCCAAAACCCAGACCTAGCACGGGATGGAGCAGATATGCACACTCTAGCCTTCTGCTGGGACCTAAGCTTTTCCTACGGACCCCCATGAAGCCCACTCACAAATCTCAAGGACTCTATGTTTAAAAGGTGGCGAGAAGCAACCGAACCTGAGAAATTAAAGGGCAGGAGGGTGAGTGCGCCAGACGAGGGCAAAGGTACGTACGCTGCCTTTCGACACATAGTTCGAATCATGCATGATGTCTCTGGCCAGGCCAAAGTCACAGATCTTCACAATTTTCCCTTGCGCCAGGAGGACATTGCGAGCAGCCAGGTCACGGTGGACACACTGCATGGAAGGGCAGGAAAAGGCTTCAAAGTCAGCCCACTTGTGGCTAGAAAGCAGCACGCCTCAAAAACTGGCAGCTCCAAGAGCTCGCCCTCAGCCCGCAGCCCAAGAGACAGACGGCTCTGCTCAAGCAGACACATGATGATGCTGGATGCCCAGCACTGCTCAGGGGAAGAGGCAGAAAGGCCGGTGAAGGAGAAGCAATTACTGCTCCAAGATCTCCCTCCCGGCGTTTCCTCCCACTTGGAAATCTGTGGCCTTGTCTAAAGAGCTCCCTGTTCCTTGAACTTACATTTTTTGAAGCCAAAAACTCCATCCCTCGGGCAACTTGATAGGTGAAGCTCAGCAAATCCAACAAAGTAAGGCCTTCAGAGCTATCATCTGAAAGGAGGTTCTTGACTTCTGAGTCTGTGGAAGACGAATGAAATGCGTCGGGCTGGTGGATGATGGCGGTCATCCCAGCCTCCGGTTTGCAGAGGATTGGCTGAAGAATACAGCCAGAGGCATTTCCTACAGTTCCTAGACCTCCCTGGTGGACAGCTAAACTACACCAAGGGGACTGGCGGTGGAGCTCAGCATAGAGCATTGGCCCAGCATGCTTGAGGCCCCTGGTGCAATCCGCAGCACCGCAAATAAACAAATACTGCGATCTTTTCTTTAAAAAGCAATATATAAGCTAGGCATGGTGGTGCGTGCCTGTAATCCCAGCACTTGGGAGGCTGAGGCAGGAGGATTGCCAAGTTTTCAAAGCCAGCTTGTGCTACATAGTGAGTTCAAGGCCAGCCTGAACTACATGGTAAGATCCTGTCTCAAAAAACAAACAAACAAAAACTAAACCCAAAAAACAAAACCAAAAAGAAGCAATATATACAAATTGAGCGAGCATCCCTAACCAAAAAAATCCAAAACCTAAAATGCTCCAAAAATCCAAAACTCAGTGTGCACTGTCAGGACACCCCATGTGGAGAATTTCACACCTGACCTCATGTGACCAACTGTCCGCATACAGTCGGCCTCAATTCACTAATGCTTTTGTTTACGAATAATTTGGTTCCCAAACAGAGGCATTTGGTGAAATTTTGTTTTCATTTGCAAACTCTCCATGGTTGACAAACATGACCGTGGCCATCTTTCCCACATGAACACAAACATGGCCATCTTTTCTCAGACTGTAGAACAAATTAAGTTTGTGAATACAGCTACTACGTATAGGTGCACTAGAAATATTGTATAAACTACTGACAGGCTCTATGTGTGAAGTACACATGCAATATTAGTGAATTCTGTGTTTAGATTAGAGCCTATCCCGAGATAGTTCATTATTTACTTGTGAATATTTCTGAATCTGAAAAAAATCCAAAACACTTCTGGTCCCAAACATTTTAGATGAGGAAGATTCAGTCTGCACGCAGAAACACACAGCTTTCTGTGTGTGTGTGTGTGTGTGTGTGTGTGCGCGCATGCACAAATACAGCCATAAGGACCAATCTAAAATGATCTCCCTAATAGCTTCTCACATATATTTTTTTGTTTGCCTCCCAGATTTCTTTTTTCAACTTTAGAAAATTCACATACACATACATACACACTAAAATCTTCCATAACACATATACATGAGGATTCTTTGAAAAAGTAGTTTCTAGGAATTTGTATGTATGTATGTATATAAGTATTTGAGACAGGGTCTCACTATGTAGTCCAAGCTGGCCTTGAATTCACTATGTAGCCCAGGCTGGCCTCAAACTCATGGCGATCTTCCTGCTTCAGCCTTCCAAGTGCTGGGACTACAGGTGTGTACCAACATGCCTGGCTTTCTTTTTAGAGCTGCCTTCACAGTACCTGATTTATAATTTGTCAGTTGAATCAGATACCAATCAGACGAGGGAGCAATCTTAAAGTTCAGGGCCACTGACTTCCCTTTGTTTGTAACTCGTCCACTTTCTCCAATTTGCCCCATCTGGAAGGGTCCCAAAGTTTTCGAGGAAGAAGGCAATCTAGGCCAGAAGTTCTCAGTGCTTTCTGAGAACATTCAGGCCAGCGTAGAGTTCCAGCCATTCACAGTCTTCAGCCAGCTACAGGCAGGCCAGAAATCCATGGTCTGTCTGCCAGCAGGGCCTGGGCCTGAGCATGACTCAGGTCCCCCTGAGGTTTGGTGCCAAGTCCATCAGCTCAGCTGGGAAGCAACATAGACTATTCTGATGATTTCTGATGAAGAGGAAACACTGGTTCCGTTAACTTACTGGCTTGTCTTTAAAAAGTGCTTGAAAGTTCACCCATTTGGCAGTGAGAAATGAATGGAACTTGGAACCAAAGAAAACGGAAAGTATTATTGTGTACTGAGCTTTGCAGAACAAGAGCATTCTTTTTTTTTTTTTTAATGGATTGTACCTTTCACTTAAGAACTCTGCAAGTATTCAGAGCTTATCAATGATTTTCAAAACAGTGCTCATGGCAGCTCAACATGTTTGCATCAACCAACGGGAGGGCTCAGGCCCAAAAGATAAGATCACAAGAAAGCTTAAGCTTAGACCCATCTTGCAGCCACCCTACTCCACGTCCGTGGCTAGACCAGGGCTAGGGGCCACCCTGGAGCGAACAGGAGGTGGTCTGTCCAGTACGACATCAGCCAGGCACCCTGAAATCTACGAATCAGTTCACCCACCACATATGCTTCTGTTTTGAAAACAGATGGATCTGCCTTCTAACAATAGTCCCTAGAAACACCTGTCAGAAAATGTAACCTCAAATTGCTACTCTCCAGTTTCTACAACAAATAAGATATTAGGAAAGCTAAGGTCGAGGATTAATGAACTCATAGATATCAAAATCTTATAACTTAAGAAAAAAAATACTATGAGTAAACAGTGTAAGACTATTAACTCTTAATTTTTTTCCAAGTAAAGTAATTTAAAAATAAAACATCAATTACCACTGTGCTTTCATTTAAAGACGAGATGGTGGAGCTTGGGATGCAATTTAATGGTAGAGCGTTAGCCCATCATACGCATGGCCCTGGGTCTGATCTCCAACATTGGAAAAGAAATAAATATGTTAAAATACTGTTTTTAAAAACATGTTAACAAAAAAGGCCATTGTAGCAGAATAAATTATTCCTTGAAGTGATTACATTTAAAGTCTGAGAAATTCACTACATTAAATCTGTCTTCTCTAATTCACAGGGCACAAACTTGTAACAACCTGTCAGCGACCAGGCCGAGCAGACGGGCGCTTAAGGACCATGTGACCTGGCAGGCTCACTGATCCCTGTTCACCTTCCTCAGAGTATTTTCAGTGTCACATTAAAGCACTGAAAGATCACATGCCTGGAGTGAGTACAGAAGTATATTTGTTTTATTTTTTTGGTGCTGGGGATCGAACTCAGGGTCTTATGCTTGTTAGGCAAGCGCTCTACCACTTGAGCTAAATCCTCAACCCCCAGATAATTTTACCTAACAGAGATTTCTTCTTATATGAGACAGGACGGTCATACAGCGATCTCTGGATATCCGAATACTTAGAAACCTCTTTCCTTTCTAGCATGGGGACATACTGTGTGGCATCAGCTTGCTTCATGTCCATATAGTCACCATTGTTTTCGAAAGATAAAATCACATAGCTGTAAAAACAGAAAAGGAAATTTTACCCAGGGTGCACCTCTGGAGTGATCACTGAGTAGATGACTCAGTAGATCATGACTTGGGGACCCACAATGTGCCAGGTACTGAGGCAGGCACAGGGGCTAAAGGATGAGCAAAAGCAAAGCCACTGCGCACCCCTGACGTGGGGTGAGTGAGGCAGGAAGCATTAATCACGCAACCACACAAATACACCAGCCATCCCACACTTAGCATCCTAAGAAGGAAGGTGTCGGATGAACCCCATCTACAAAGGTAGGACAGGTTATGAGAATATTTGGGCTCTGCAAATGTCAGTTACCACGATTCTTTTTAGGTATTGGGGGGGTGCTGCTGGGGTTAGAACCCCTGAGGGCTTTACCACTTGAGCTAAGTCCCCAACCCTCTCTTCTTACATATTTTTACTTGTCTGAGTTCAGTGCCATTCCTCTACACATCTTCAGCAGGAGCACACGCATCCTGAAGAGCCACATGCAAGACAGGGGATGTGTCCCCATCAACTCAGAAAATGTTGTGTCTATTATATTTAAAATTCAAAAAGTTCCTAACATTAAGTTTGCCATTATTCTTCCTGCTTCTCTTCTCAATTCATAAGCCATGAACCTGAAGCCCTGTGGCCACATGGCCTGGGCAGACAATTCCTGCTACTCAATAAACTTAGCACCCATTTGATGTGCATTAAACCGTTTATACCAATTCATGGTACTTTCTGACCTTACAGAACTTCACTTCTACAGAGACCTCTATCAGCAAGCTTCTGTGGGTGGAGTACTACCAGGGGCCGGCATTCAGCAAGGACAAGTAGCTCGATCTTGGAGTTCCTCAGACAGTTTCTTACAAGATAGAAAACTAGGTATTCCCGGCCACCTGCATCTTATACTTCCTAAGTGGATTACACGTACGCGGCAGAATGGCGCCCAGAACCTATCAGCGGCCCTTCCCACTCGATGTCCTGGTCCAAACCACCTGCAGCCCTCACAATCCAAGGCACTGCCACGAAGACTGGCAGGCGAGCCGGACTCTGTCTGCTACCTCGAGGGCTGAATCTGCAGATGTGGAGTCTACCAGGTAATCGGTCTTCTCTATTTGTGAGGCTCATAAAATAACGATGCACCATTGTCTCTTCACACTCACCTCCTCGTACTTTCATCTGCAGGGTTCAATCCAAAGATGTCCAGCTCTTTCTTGGGCTTCTCTGGGTGTCGGCTCAGGAAGCTATCCCTATTCTTATGCAAATAGTTGACCAAATCTCCATAGAAGCAGTATTCAGTGATGATGTAAATGGGGCCTGTGGGAACCAAAATCAGTTAGAAGATGGGTATGAAAATGAAGAACGCAAAATCATGAAATTTTTTTTATTAGATTTTTGAGACAAGGTCTCACTAAATTGCCCTGGCTGGGCTGGAACTTGTGATCCTCCTGCCTCAGCCTCCCAGAGTGCTGGGATTAAAGCCACCATGCCTGGCTCTATGAATTGTTATGTTTGGACTGGCCAGAGATGTTGCTGGAGAACAATAATCTTTCATCAGTTCAGTGGGACCAGTGGACTCCGCTGAAGAGATCTATATTCACTGGTGTGTCTGGGCATAAAGAAGGCAGATCTGAGCCCCATTCAGCAGTTTTCACAGCCACAGATGTTCAGTTCAAAGCCTTCCTCCCAGGTCAGGGAGCCTACCTGACTTGGTACAGGCGCCCAGCAAGTTCACAATGTTCAAATGTGGTCCCAGGTGAGTCATTATCTTCAGTTCAGACATGAGGGCTTGTTTTTCACTGGATCTGGCTGTGGCTGTTGAAGAAATAAATCGTGTATCAGTGCAACTGAACTGTCTACTTCTTGTTCTCTGTAAAAGCTGGCACCATGGCTAATCCTGTGATTTGATATCATTTTATTTACCAAGAGTCTAAAAGAGGAGCAGATGGCCCATTTGGTCTAGATAGACTCTAATGACTAGTTCCTAGTCTTCGGGGTAAAGAGAGGTCACTAGAGAAAATGCCTGATTTTCCAATTTGTGAATGAGTGACAAGAGGAATCAAAATAAACATAACTGGCGAAAAGGTCTAAGCACACATAAAAACTAGGAACAAAAGAACCAGATTCTAATTTCAAATTTGCTATTTACGAGCCTTGTGCTTCAAGAGTCTGAGCATTCCACTCAGCATCTCCGTGTTCAAGGCACCCCCCCAAAAGCAGCGCTTACGTTTGAGCATCTTCACGGCCACCTTCATCACGGGCTGGGAGCGACTTAGCCCATAGGCTGTTCCCTCCACCACTTTCCCAAAGGCGCCAGATCCCAGGATGCGACCTGTGGGCAAGCAGAGCTATCAACACATGCCAGCTCCCAGCTCCAGTGTCACCACAGCTTTAGGGCCAGCACGCCCAGTGGACAGCTGGGTGGATGTTTTTTTCCCTGTGTTGAGTAAGCCTAATTATTCCTCCCAGCCATCATGTCAGAAAAAGAATTGATCCCACAGGGAAGGAAATTAGTGTAATTGCTTTTGTCAAATAACATTTGTGAGGGAAAGGAAAACCCAGACGGGAGAGAGGGGAGGGTGTAGGCCTGGTGTGAACACTCTGGCTATCAGCTCGGTGCTGGCCAAGGCCTGGGATCCTCTCCACTTGCCACCCTTGGCTCCCACCCAAGCCCCCTGGTTCTCTACCCTTCTGTGTGCCACATACAAACAGAGACATCCTTTGCATCAGTAAATCTTTAACCACTGGAAATACTTCAGCATTCCAAATTTCATTGCTCCCAAGACACCCTCAAGAAGAAACCTCGGGCTAAGCTCATTGCTGCCTATTCACTAGGAAGGTGGTGACAGGAAAGGGAAAACATGCCGGGAGTACAGCTTTTGCTGCACACTAAGAGGGGCAAAGAGAAAGCAAAGCCACTGTCACCACCCTAAAAGAGCTCATGATCTATGAGGGATGTTACCAGAATGTCATTCTGGCCATGATCAGCCCAGCTATGGAAAGATTCTGCTCATGAAAGACAGGAAGAGCAAGCGCTGCCCTTTCCACAAATCTGCACCCCTGGAAATCACAGCTGGAAAGGTACTGCTTTCCCAGGAGCAGAGAGACAAGACAAGGCCCCTTGGCATACTAAGGGCTGGCTCAATTACTTTCCACATCACAGGGATGTAAACCCAATATCCACGACGCAAAGGAAGAGAGGTTTATTTTGGCTTGCAGTTTGTATAGGTTTAAGTCCATATTAGCTGGCTCCAAGGCAGGGTAGCATGACAGAGGGACACGATGGAGAAGTGGCTCATGGCATAGCAGCAGGAAGCAGAAAGCAAGAACAGGGAAGGGAGGAAGACAGACACTTCTAGGCCACACCCCCAGGGACCCACCTCCTCTGACTGGGCTCCACCTCACAGCATCACGTTTAGCTATAAATTCATGAGTGGCTAGTCTGATGAACTAACCAGCATTATGCCCCCATGAGTATTATGTACCCATGATCCAATCACCTCCCCAAAGTCTCATCTACGAGTGCATGAGGCTTTGGGGGAACATGGAGATATAAACCATAACCTGGCCCCCAAAAAACTCATGTGCATCTCTTTATGCAAAATGCATTTAGTTCATCTCTAAGAGTTGCTGCAGTCCTAACGGTTCCAGCATTGCTGAAAAGACCAAATCCAAAGTCTCCTCTGAGATTTAAGGCAAACTTTTAGCTGTGAGCCCCTGTAAATAGCAAAAGAAAGTTCAACACTGCTGACATCCAAAGGCACAGGGTCAACATTCCCATTCCAAGGCCTAGGTTTTTTTTGTTGGTTTTTTTTTTTTGTTTTGTTTTGTTTTGTTTTTTTTTTTTTTGTGGTGCCGGGGATCGAACTCAGGGCCTTGTGCTTGCAAGGCAAACACTCTAATCACTGAGTTAAATCCCCAGCCCCAACATTCCCATTCCAAAAGGGGGAAATAGGAAGATAGACAGTGCTGGGACCAAAGCAAAACCAAAAGCCAGCAGGGGAAACATTAAATCTTGTAGCTTCATGTCCAACACCCAGAGTAAGATGTGGTGTGATGTACTTCAAAGTGTTTGGGCAGCCCTACCCCTCGTGATAGCCCTCGTGGCTTCCCTCTGGGCTGGCTCTGGTCACTTTTTGTGACTGTCCTCAGATGTTCCACATTCCTGACTTCTCCAACTCTCAGGGGTTCCCAATGCACTTGGAGCTCCATTCTCGCAGCTTCATACACTGTCCTGTCACAGGCACACTGTCTGGCCTCCCAGGACTTCTGAAATCTGGGTGGAAGCCTCCCTGACACCACGACTCTTGCATTCCGCATGCCCATAAAGCCAGCACCGGGTGGAAAATGCCAAGGTCTGCCACTGGCTTGAGAGGCAGCCAGGTTCTTTTGCATCTTTCAGACAGTAACAGAGGCCTCAGTGTGCCTGGATGGTTGAGCATGGTGGACTGAGTCCAGGGGAATCAATTGCCTGGGCTGTCTTCTTCTTTAGCTCAGTGCCCTGGGGCTCTCTTCCGAAAGCAAAGTCTTTTACTTGTGCAACTATGAGCCTTTGAAAGGTGGGGTCCCGTTGGTGATACCATCGAGCCATCTTTTCTATGGTCCTGTTGTAAAGTACTTGGCTTCTTTTTAATGTTTTCATCAACCAAGCTCTCCTGTACTCCATTTTTGCAGGTCCCAACTTTACTGGCACTTCCTTTCTGGACAAACTCAAAACTTTTTTAAACATTCAGCTGGGCCTTTTGCTCTTGGTTTGCAATGTAGAGCTGGCTAAAAGCTCCCAACAGTACCCAAGGCACAGCCTGAATGTTAGGCTGCCATGAAATTTCCTCTGCCAGGTTAATTAGTCCACGGCCCTTAATCTCAATCTCCTGCAATATTTATGGACATGAGCAAAATGCAGACAAGTTTTCTGCCAGAACACAACACACATGGCCTGAGTCCAACTGCCAATGGAGTCCTTCTTCCCAACTGAATACTCTTGAGCCTGGTCTTTACCAGCTGTATTTTCGTCAACATTCTGGACTTCTGAACTTGACTAGGGTCCCATCCAGCGTGGCTTACAGCATTCTAGAGCTGCTTCTCTAGCCCATCCTCCAGACCTTTCCAAACTCCTCCTGGGAACTGGTTCCAAAGGCTTCTGAACCACACGGTCAGGTAGTCACATCAATGACCCCTCTTCTCTGGTACCAAAATCTTAGATACTTTCAGTTGTCACTGGGACACAGTACCCAATACCCACAACCACAAGGAGGAGACGCTTACTGTGGCTCCCAGTTTGTGTAAGTTTTATTCCACAGTCATTTGGCTCCAAGGCAGGGTGGTATGGCAGAGGGCATGCCGCGGAGGGATGGCAGGGGGGAATTGCTCGTGACATGGTGAGCAGGAAGCAGCAAGCAATCAAAGGAGGAGAAAGGGGGATAGGCCCTTCTAGGCCACATCCCCAGTGACCCATCTCCTCCAACCAGGCTTTGCCTCCCAGATCACAGTAAGCTATAAACTCAGAAGTAGATTAGCCCACCGATGAGCATCACTCCCTCATGATCCAGTCACCTCCCCAAAGGCCCAGCTACGATCACATGAAGCTTTGAGGGGACATCTAGCTATAAACCATAATGGGGACTTTGCATTTCCTCTCTCCCCTATGCCTTCACTTTTTAACTTCCTAAAACTCCTCACTTCTTTCTGGGAAACAGTGGTGAAAATGCAATAAAGGAAGCTTAGTAATAAGCATTTGAAGTCGGGACCAGTGGAAGGTACCTTGTTTGATTGCAGTTTAAGTAAATCTCTAAAACCCAACTCTGCCATATTTTGGAATGAGACCAGTGGAATAATTACTGTATTTGGCTAGATTATTTATTGTGACAGAATCTCTAGCTCTTTCATTCTCTTTGTCTTTTCTTTTTTTTTTTGTACTTTTCCTTTTTTAAAAAAATTAATTTTATTGGTACACTTTTGATGTACATAAATATCACATTCTTCATAGGGAATTTGTACCTGTACATAATATATCTTGATTGTTCTTTTTCTCCCCATTCCCTTCTTCCTCTCCTTATTTACAAAAGTTTCCATTTTTTCCTTCTATTCTCTTTTTATTCCTTTTCTCCTCCCCATCCCGCCTTGTTCCTCTTCTCATTTGAACATTTTCTTCCTACTTCCCAATATCTATCATGCATTTTGATCCTTATTTGGACTTTCAGTTTCTCACACCAGAAAAACAATGTGATATTTAAACATGTGTTTCTGATTCATTTCAATTTCACTTAAAAGTAGGGTCTCAAGTTGCATCCATTTACCTAAAAATGTCTCAAATCTATTCTTCTTTATGGCACAGAGCACTCCATTGCATGTAAAAACCACATTTTCTTTATCCATTCATCTGATGATGGGCAGCTGGGCTGTTTCCAAGATTTAGCTATTACAAATTGTGCTGCTTTAAATATGGGTGTGCATATATTGCTGTGGTATGATGCTTTTAACTCTTTCAGGGAGATGGGAAGGGGAATAGGTTCAAATGGAACCTTTAGTTTCAGTTTTTTGAGGAATCTCCATACTGATTTCCAAATTGGTTGCAGCAATTTACACTCTCACCAACGGTGGAAGAAGGTTCCTTTCTCCCCACAGCCCCACCAGTCCTCGTTATTGGTTGATTTCTTGATAATGGCCATTCCTTTTGGAGGGAGATGGAATTTCAGTGTTGTTTTAATTTGCATTTCTCAAGTGACCAATAATGTTGAATATTTTTTCATATATTTATTTGTTGTTTGTACTTATCTGAGAAGTGTCTATTCATTTCAGATGCCCATTTTTGGATTGGGTCTTTGAATTTGGGGGGTCTGATATTTTTGAGTTCTTTATATATTCTAGATATCAGCCCTCTGTCTGAGGAGTAGCTGGTAAAAATTTTTTCACATTCTGCGAGTTGGGTCTTCACTCTGTTGGTGGTTTCTTTTGCTGTGCAAAAGCTTTTTAATCTGATGAGATCCCAGTTGTTGATTCTTTGTGAGAGTTCCTGGGCAACTGGGGTTGTGTTCATAAAGTCTTTGTCTACACCTATGTCTTCAAGAGTTTTACCTATTTTATCTTCCAGAAGATTAAGTCTTTGTTTTAATATTTAGATGTTTAATCCATTTCAATTTTAGTTTAGTGCATGGTGAAAGTATTAGTCTCAATTTAGTCTCTGGCATGTGGAAAGCCAGTTTTCTTAGCACCATTTATTCAAGAGGCTGTCTTTCTTACAGTGAAGGTGTTTGGCCCTTTGTAAAGGGCTGAGTGTGTTTGGAGTTGTTTCTGCACCTTCTCTTCTGTCTAACTGATCCTTGGCTGTTTTGTTGCCAGTACCACGCTGTTTTTATTATGGTAGTACAGTTCAAGTCAGAGATTGTGATATCCCCTGCCTTGCCTTTGTTGCCCAGAATTGCTTTTGCTATTCTAGGTCTCTTCTGGTTCCAAATGAATTTTAGGATTTCTTTCTTCAGTTCTGTGAAGTATGCTACTGGTATTTTGATTGGGATTGCATTAAATCTGTAAAAGTTTTGGAAGTATGGCCATTTTCACTATATTGATTCTGCCTAAGAATAAGAGCTATCTTTCCATTTTCTGATATCCCTTCAATCTCCTTTTTCAGAGTACTGTAGTTTTCAATGTAGAGGTCTTTCACTTCCTTCGTTAGATCGATTCCTAAGTATTTCATTTCCCTTGATGCTATTGTGAACAGTGTTGTTTCCCTAATTTCTCTCTGAGTGAGTTTGTTATTTATGTACAGGAATGCTATTGATTTTTTTAAGTGTTGACTTTGTATCTAGCTATGCTACTGAATTTGATTATTAAGTCTAGGAGTCTTTTGGGGGGGTTAGGATCTACTATGTACAGTATCATGTCATCTGCAAATAATGGCAACTTAAATTCTTCCTTTATTCCTTCCTATTCCTTTTATTTCTTTCTCTTGCCTAATTTCTCCCCCTAATATTCCAGAACTATATTGAATAAGAGTGGTGATAGTGGACATCCTTCTCTTGTTCCTGATATTAGAGTGAAAGCTTTCATTTTTTTACGATTTGGTACGATGATGGCAGTTGATTTGTCATAGAAAGGTTTCATCAAACTGAGATAAAGAACTTTATTCCAATTTTCTGTAGGGTTTTTGTCATGAATGGGTGTTGGACTTGTCAAATGCTTTTTCTGCATCCACTGAGATGATCACATGGTTTTTGTCCTTGGTTCTGTTAGTGTGGTGTATTACACTTACTGATTTGCATATGTTGAACCATCCCTGCATCCCTGGGATGAATCCTACTTGGTCATGGTGTATAATCTTCTTGATGATTTGCTGCATTCTGTTTGCCAGTATCTTATTGAGGGTTTCTGCATCTATGTTCATTCAGGAGATTGGCCTGTAGTTCTCTTTTTTGGTTGAATCCTTCTCTGCTTTTGGCATCTGCATAATGCATGCTTCCAGGTTGAGTTTGGGAGTGTTGCTTCCCTTTCAATTTCATTAAAGAGTTTGAGGAGCAGAATGTGATTAAAAATGAAACAATACAAACATAAAACCCACCAGAATTCCCTTGGACTTCATATACTTAGTCTCAGCCCAGGACTGAAACATTTGAAATACGTGACAAGTTTGCTTCCTATATTTATATGCTTTGCTTTATATTGTACCTACAGTCTTATATCTTTCATCTCTTACATATAAAGAAGTGTCTTATGCACCCTCAGAATGAACTGAATCAAAGTACACTTTGTAGTTGTCCTCATTCACTTTCCATCTAGCTCTTCTTAGTCAGAGAAATTCACTTCGTTTCTAATCTTTGTTGTTTCCAAAGCAAAATCATTTGGGTGAGTATCTTTGCCAGGCCTCTTCCTGAGATTATAAAAACCAATGCGCTGAGACACCTGACTCTTGTTTTTTCAGGCCTTACATACAGGTGAGGCAAGCACTCTACCACTGAGCTACGCCCCCAGTCCCAGCTAACTAATTTTCAAGATGGAAGTACGTCTCTGCAAGCAAATTTCTGTTACTTGGCTCTTACTAGGGAAAGCTCAGAACCCTTGCTCTGTTCCAGGCTTATAAATAGCAAAGTGGAGTACAGGTGAGAAGAGTCTGGGGAGGGCACCTTCAAGGCAGCTTACCAAGCACTAGTCCATCTCTTGGAAATTCCCATCTCGAGTCATAAGGCAGCTGCATCGGGTCCACATAAATATATTCATGTCCATCAGGGCTGATTGATTCAATGACCCTCCAGCGAATTTCATACCTCGGTTTCTATAAATGAGCAGCACAGGTAACTGGTGAGTGGTCAAAGTCCCAAGGCCGTAGAAATTCACTGAAGCAACAGAGTGACTGGATCCAGAGGGCCCAACACCATTCACGCCACCTGCCGTGACTGAGACCCTTCTCCGCGCCAAGCCGCCCCTAAGCGGCAGTCCTTATTCTTATTGGTCTCAAACACTTCAGGGCTTTGAGCAAACACCTACCTGTTTCCAAATGACAACCAGGACGATAAGGGAGATGATCACAATCACCAACAGCACCAGTACTGCAGCCGCCACCGTGAGTTCGGAATGCAGGGCTAGAGGACAAAGAGAGATACCGTGGGGAATTCCCTCCAGGTGTGCAGGGAGACGGGAAAGTGGCAGCAGAGCCCAGCTAGAATCTCTCATGGAGTCTCTGGGCCATTTGAGGCGGGAGCAATACCATCTCCCAAACATCTACACCTACAAGGCTACACCAGCTCTTCCTTTGGAAGAGCAATGGGCAAAATCCAATCAGGGAATCTCTACGTGTTGTCCAAAAATGCTTCAAGTATAACCTTTTAAAAGACAGAATTTGAATAGGGACATTGGTAAATGAGATCGAGAGTAACTGTATGTGTAGAAATCTCTACTTTCTAAGTTTTATTATAAAGCGTATGTTGAAAAGTTACATTTTGCTTCTCTTGCTTTTGCTTCCCTTCATCCTTTTTTTAATAAAGAATTCAACCTGCCTCCACTGTCACAAGCAGCAATGAGCTAGAAGATTCTTCTTCTTTCTTCACCCCACACACTGAAGAGACTGAGCCCTATACTAGTAGATAAGCAAACGCCCAGGGATCTCTGCAAGATACAGCACTGTATATGGATCTGAAAGAAAAGCCCTGACGCCCAGGGAAGGCCTTTCAGGGCTGAATTTCTGCCTGCACCACCCAATCCGGGTTCTACGCTGCACCTGAGGAAGACGGAGCTCAGCTGAGGAGCTGCTAGCGTCTTGACTATGAGCAACTTACTGGGAACTACCAGCTTCAGCTCTCGGTTCCCAGACCCGAGGAGGTTCCTGGCCACGCATCGAACTGCAATGGTCTCCTCCACTTTGGCGAACATCACTCGGCCCTCCACGATACTCCTGCCTCGGGAATACATCTCTGTGACGATATTCGAGACATTGTTGGCCAAAACTGTCCATGAAGTTTCATTATTACATCTAGAGAGTAAAAGAACACAAAGGTAGAATCAATTATTGGGAGACACGGAGTGAGCAGAATACTCACTTCTGATCTTGCCTACACCTGTGGATGCTACAGGTCACGTACATTAACGTTAAAATACATTTGCACACACTCAGGAGGAAATAACCTGGCCATAGATAACAGAAAGTTAACTGGGAAGGAAGCAGACATAAACACATTCAATAAAATACTTCTGTGGATCCCAAACCTTGAACCCATCAGCAAACTGAGCAGTTTAACATCGAGTATGTTTAACAATCCCGATTTCCCAGCCTTTCTCAAAGGCCTGGCTTCTGCTTCTCACCACACACACTGGAAGAGCCCTAAAATGTTGCTAAGAGCAATAAGACCGGATTCGAGCTCCAGCCAGCATCCAAGTCACCCCTGAGCCCTCACAGGAGAGGGTGCCAGGAGTCTCAGCCTTGGGGGAGAAGCAATCGGGGCATGTGAACACAGGCAGGGGCCGTGGCTGGAAGGGTAAGCACACAGTTCGCATGCCTACTTGAGACTGGGGAGGGCCGGGCACGGTGGCGCACACCTGCAGTCACAGGTTCAAGCCCAGCCTGAGCAAATTAGCAAGACCCAGAATTAAAAAGGGCTGAGGAAGCAGCTCAATGCAAAGGCCTGGGTTCAATCTGCAGTAGTCCCCACCGAAAAAGGCTGAGGAGTGGGGGAGGAAGGGAGAAACAGTAGTTAACTCCTGTCAAACACTAAGGAGGGGAGTGAAGGAGAAAGCAATCACGTGGGTGCTATTCTCATTTATGTTCACACACCAGTCTAGCCAGGAAAGTTCACCAAAGAAGAAACGTGAGATAAATATATGGGCCAGGGTAGTAAAAATCCTCAGAGGACTGTGGTTTTAAAATGCATTTTTTTTTCATATTAGAGATTCTTTGAGGATCTGAAGAGTGCTTTCTCCTTAAAGCCTTAGGACAAAGAAGAATCACAAATACAAAAAAGAGCCAGCCAAAGAAATAATAAAATGCACTGTGTCCTTCGTGTCAAGGTGCAAACATTCTGAGCACAAAGCAATCAGGAACATCCGGTTTCCATACTTCTTAATGTCCCTGCAGATCATCCACTCGATGTCAGGAAGAGGGATGCCTTCAGCCGTGCACCTCACAGTCTGGCCCCCGCCAGAGCCGTGGTGGTCATCGACCAGGTCCAGGATGGAGGAGGGAACTGCAAGAAGTGGAAGAAGTCAGCACTGAAAAGTTCGCATTCCAGAACCGTGGGGGCGCGAAATGCCCTGTGAGCCCAGAAATTGTCCCCATGACACTGGACCCACACCAGAGGCGGCTGAGCCCGTCTGTCTGAGTCACTGTCACCCTTAGACAGGGACACTGGTTCAGAGCGTGCACAGTTTCAGTATTTGGGGATTTGTGATGTTTTAAATCTGGAAAGAGAAATATAAAAAGTGTCTGTGGTTATTTGGCCTGAAAAGAAAGGAGGCTCTTTCAATTATTTTAGAGCTTGGACCTCCGCTAATAGATTCAGCAAAAGTATAATTTAAAGAAGCATTAACTCATGTGCATGTGTGGGATTTTATTAAGTTTTAAAGACTTTTTCAAATCTGTGGTCAGTATGGCTAATGCCAGCATGACAAACTTACTGTGGGGATCCAAAGACCCCACCTAAGACTGCACTCGGCACACGCAGGTCCTCCGTGCACAGGGGCTGAACCAAGATATCAACCAGCTTTGCCAGGGACCGCTGGGGAGCGCCTACCAGGAGAGCTAAGCAAGACTCCTCAGAAAACTGGACACGATCTGAAGCAGAAAGTACCACGAGAGGTGCCACATTGAGAAGCAGGAGCCAGGAAAGCAGCCAGCACCTAGGAATTTCTACATCAGAGCGTTTCAGAGTAAACCAGAGTCTCCCTTGAGTCTCCCCTGCCCCAAACGCTTGTAACAGAAGTGCTTTAGATTTCAGATTCTTTTCCAATTTGGGAATATTTGCATGGAGACAATGAACTATCCTGGGGACGGGACCCAGGTCTAAACATGAAATTCAGTATGTTTCATACGCACCTTATACAGGTGGCCAGAAGGTGAGTTTCTACATTTTCGTGCTTCTGCAGTTTTGGCTGTGACTCATCATAGGCATCAGGTGTGACCACACCTTGGTTTGTGTCATCATGTCAGCGCTCAGAAAGTCTCATACTCTGGAGCACTTTAGGTTGTGGGGTGAGGGATGCTCAAACTGTACCTGAACTCGGAAATGCACCAAGCTATCTCTGGCAGGCGACATCTCTGGTCCTGCTTCCCGCTACAGGGCTGCTTTCCCACCCTAACCTTGGAGAGAGGCACCAAGAGCCTTGGGAGACAGCCAGTCCCTGAGCTGGCACCATCTAAACATACCTTGAGTTAATAGTTCAAAAGTGTAGCTCTTCACATCATCTTCATTTTGCACGACAATAGTGTAATGGCCGCTGTCTTCTTCCTTCGCACGGATCAGCTTGAGTTTGCTTCGATACCTTAAAAGAAATAGGCAGGGCTGGGGATTTAGCTCAGTGGTTACAGTGCTTGCCTGGCAAGCACAAGGCCCTGAGTTCGATCCCTGGCACCAAAAAAAAAAAAAGAAAGAAAAAGAAATAGGCTTTGTTGGAACCAACAGTAGCTCATTTAAATCCCAGTTGTTTAAACAACTATATAGTCCTCAACTTTGATTTCATTTTTGTAATTTCTTGTATTATCTCTTTCTGGAATTCTCAGGTTTCTGTGTGCTAAATGTCTGAATCAGAGATGTGATTCTCAAAGTTGGGCACGGCAGCACAACGTGTAATCCCAGCACTGTGGAGGATGAGGAAGGAAGATTGCTGTGGGATAAAGGCCAGCCTGGACTACAGAGTGAGACCCCATCTCAAAACACCAAAAAAACCTTAATTTTTTACCCTCTAAAAAATATACTTCCTCCCCCAAATATCTGACGGATTTCCCCCCAAACAGTGGGACACTTTGAGAGCAGAATAAAGATGCCATCCGCTTGATATGGACAGCAGTCCGGGATGCAGCATCGGTACTCGTCTGCATTTGCTTCAAGAAACTCTGGAAGGTTTTATAAGAACTTAATGAAACTAACATTTGGAGTGAGGGGTAGCTGGACAGATGGGAGAGTAGGAGAAAGGAGCTTATCACAACACAGCCCCTTCAGGCTTGTTTTCGAAGCATGAGAGTCTATCACCAATTCAAAAGGAAAGTTAGAAAAAATAAATTCTTTACACTTTCATAAAAGAAAGCTTCCCCAAAAGATTTATGTGTATATACATGACATTTGGTCTTGTGTATGTATATAGCAGCTTCTATTTTGATTGTCTTTTATAAAACATCACAATTATCAGTACATGCCTGTAATCCCAGCACTCAGGAGGCTGAGGCAGGAGGGTTGCTAGTTCAAGGCTAGCCTGAGCTACATAGCAAGCTCAAGGCTGGCCTGGACTACATAGTGAGACCCTGTCTCAAAAAAGCAAAAAAAGGAGGAGGTAAGGAAGAGGAAGAGGAGGAGGAAGAAGGAAAAGATGTCCTTAAAAAGCACGTCCTCTACCTTAGTTCCCCAATCTTTTCCACATCAGTGGTGATCTCAGTGAGGTTTTCGATCAGCGTCAGGTTGTCCTTCAGCCAGGATACCCTGGGAGGTGGGTAGGCCTGTACATCCACCACGAAATGTCTGACTTCGTGCAGGTTGACAGCCTCCAAGTGGCCAAAGGTGGGCTTGAGCTCAACGAAGCCTTTCTCTGCACAGGGAAGAGTGTTAGACGTTACGGTGATTACCGCACCCAGACACCGAGCGGTGCGGGGGACAGATACTAAGGAGAGCAGAACGTACCGTGCACGGAAATGGTGACTTTCTTCATCTCTTTGACATCCTCCGTGGCGTGACGAGCGATACACTCATAGTCTCCACTGTCTTTCACGGTGGACTCGGGGACCGTCAAAGTATACACCAACTTGATGGTGGGAAATCGGATTTCCTGCAGGTTCAGGGTGCCCTTGCCTTTCTACAGCAGAAGGGAAGAAAGCTGGTTTTTTACAAGCCGGCTCCTGCGAGTGAGCCCTGCAGGGAACACGGGACGCTGGGTAATCGGACGTGTCTGGGGTCCCTCAGCTGGGACAGATGGGGACGTTCATAGTGAAGGAGGCTGCGCAGACACCTCCGTACCCCTCCATTCTGCTGTGAACCTAAATCTCTCTATAATATAAAGTCTAAAAACTTGAAAACAAAAAGCTGGTTCCTCAGGAAGTCACATTTTAAAATAGTGGAGTGAGGGTGTGGCTTACTGATAGACAGCCTGCCTGCTGCGCCCAAGGCCTAAGTTCAATCCCCAGTACTGCCAAAAAGAAGTTTAAAGTTAAAAAATAAATAAAATGATATTTAACGGCATATATGAGGCATTTATATTATACTGCTGAAAGGAAAAGGATACAGCAAAGTACTATTTTGTTTTTTTGGGTGCTGGGGATCAAAGTCAGGGCCTTGAGTTTGCCAGGCAAGTGCTCTACCACTTGAGCTAAATCCTCAACCCCAGCAAAGTACTATTTAAAGAATCAAATCTATTAATTATTAAACATGTATGAATAAAACGTTTTAAAGGATTTATCTTCCTGAAATCTGAATTGTGTGATGCTCTGGGATGTTGCCTTTCCTCTGTTTCTCTGTGTTTTAAAGTTCAATGATACACATTGCTTGTATGACAAGGAAAAAATGTGTCATAAAATAGCACTTTGGCCAGGCGTAGTGGCGTATGCCTGTCATCTCAGCACTCGGGAGGCTGAGGCAAGAGGGTTCATTGTGGGTTCCAGGCCAACCTGGGATACATAGTGAGTTCAAGACCAGCCTGGACTACAAGAGTCTGCCTCAAAAATTAATTAATTAATTAATTAATTAATTAAAGTAGCACTTCGATTATATTTTTTCCAGCCCAAATGGCATGTGTTTTGGCTTAGAAAAAAATTTTCCTACCTACTATAAGTGAAAAATGGTAAAGATGGGAGGCCAAGGTCTGGAGAGTCTCAGGGATGGGCCCTGTTACTGACAGAACTCCAGCACAGGTCTTTTGGTCACACACTACCCTGCGTCTTGAGGGTACCCACCTCTTTTCCTGGGTAATTCCACTGAAAGTCAACCACTTCATTGTTAAAGACGGCACAGGTGAGCTCAATTGTTTCCCCTGCCTTATACACAGTTTTCAGAGCTTCCATCTCTAGATCCAGCTGGGATGCAGCTATAAAAAGAGAATATATACATACGAGGATTTAAATATCCATAGTATAGTTAGGATTGTATAGGATTTGGGTTTTTAAAAACCCTGAGATGAGTTCAAGGCCAGCTTGGGCTACACACTGAGTTCAAGCCAGCCTGAACTACCTACGGAGTCCCTGTCTTAAAAATAAATAAATAAATAAATAAAGAGAAAAACAAAACCCCCTGCGATCCAGGTGTGGTGCGGACTCCTGTAATCCCAGCACTCAGGAAGCTGAGGCAGGAGTTTCACAAGTTCAACCCAGACTGGGCTGCCAAGGAAGGGTGTTTCAAAAAACAACCCCAAGAAGTCATTTTCAAAGCAATTTGAAGAAGACAAAATTTGGAAACTCGGAGAGGCTTTGCTCTCAAGTTGGTATACACCATTCATCTTGTAGTTGTAGTGCAGAAATAGAAAATAATAACAACAGTAAAAAGAAATTCTAGGGACACAGAACGCCACATGCCTGAGGATGTGGGTCGTGATGGCTGTACTCTTTTCTCCCAATCATCTTGACTCTCGGATTCATTCATGTAATTGCCCAATTGTTTCTCAGCACCTTCCCGAGCCCAGCACAAAATGAGCCCTCACAAAGTCAAATGGCAGCTCTCGCTGCTGCCACACATTCACAAAACCATGAACTCAGCCCGTTCAGCCCTGCAGTGCTCCCTGCTTCCCATTCGCACCACCTGTTGCATCAGAGGGACAGGATCTGCGGTCCACAGCGACAGCCCTTCCTCCAAATTGAAATCACTTAATGCTCAAGTACTAAAATTAATCCAGGCATCCAGCTGCCTGAGGTGTATGTTTGTCTTCAGGGTCTTGGTAGTCAAGAACATGAATCAAATAGTAAGAGGCTTATGTTAGAAAAGAAATTCCTTACAGTATTTTGAAGTCAACTAATGAAAGATGAAAGTGACACATATAAGCAAACTTTAGCCTTTCGTGATTTTAAGTTTTGTATTATAGCCACCGAGGTCAGCTACATTGTACGGTAAAGATGGGGTCCTCAGTCCCCAAGCCAGAATTCCAATTTCCATCACCAGTGACTGGGATTAAATTAAAAACCCTACCTGCATCTGATGAGTGAGCCTGTTATTTGTATTTTAAAAAGGAGAGAGAGGGGCTAAGTACCTTTCAAAGTAACAATATTAAATAGCATCGTCTGGAACGTCTTCCCTTGGACAGTGGCCTCACAGAAGTAGGGTCCCATGTTGAAGGTCCCATTGAAACCCTCTTTACTGTCGTAGGAGGCTGGCACCAGCCCCTCACTGTTGCGCAAAGTTACAGGGGTCTTGGGATCCGTCGTGCGACAGGGTATGATGGCAGAGTCATCACTGTCTGCGAGGACTATGTAATCTGTCATTTCTAGAGGCAAAAAGGCCACGTCCGGGTCTGTGATTTAAAAAAAAAAGAAGACTCTATTAGGCATTAATTTCATTTTTACACGTGTATGCAGAAAAGTTATTTCATTGGCATTATTCTCTTTCTTCAATTTATTTGTGTGTGTGCGTGTGTGTATGCGCACTAGGGATGGAACCCAGGTCCCCACATGTGCTAGGCAAGCGCCGTATCACTGAGCTCCACCCGCCGCCCAGCGCTTTTCTCATGAGCTATGAATTTTACCTTAATTCGTATATCCAGAAGAGTCACCCCCCCAATGTCAGTCATGGTGACAGCTAGACGGTGACTTTAAATTCTGAATCACACCCAACTGCCTCTCCCCAATTAAAAAAAAAATGCTGGTGATAAATAAAAATAGTAGGCAGAAATCCAAATCAAAATATGAACAATGAAGAACAAAAATGGAAAATAATAGTCATCATTTTTACAGTATCTCAAGTAGTAAGTAAAACTTCGAGCCAGGGTATATCAGAGTGGCAAAACACACACTTAGCTGGGTGAGGCTCTGGGTTCGACACCTAGCACTACCAGAAGCGTAATTCCATAACCTGAAATCTTCCTTCCCAGAGAAGCAGCCAGCTAGCTGCCACGGTAGGAAGTACTAAGAGCCTTGAGCACCAGCTGCAGGAAGGGGGCCTGACTCCCTGCTGCCGATAAAAAGAGGCCTGTGGGTCCCCAGGCAGGGATGCTAGGCTGGTGTTTCTGCCGGGAAGACAGACAGAGCAGAAAACATTTTTGGACAATTTTAGGCAGATGAAAGTGTCCGGACCCATTCATTTTAACAAAGCCATGTTCCCACTGGTCTCCTCACAGCAGGGAGAAATCCCTCCACATTTAGAGAATTTCCGTGAAGGAACCTAAGTGAAGCATTTACCTGTGAAATCAGGGTGACATTCTAAATACCAGTCCTTTTCACAACATTTTTTTTTCTTTTTTGGTTTTTTGAGACAAGCTCTCACTATGTAGTTCAGGGTGGCCTTGAACTTGAAGCAATCCTTCTGCCTCAGCCTCCTGAGTACTAGGATTTCTTTTTGTTTTTAATCAAGTACTCTAGCTTCAGTCTCTTCAACAACCTACTGAAACTACCATCACTCACACTTGTGTTCAGAGTTCCAGATCCTAGCACGCTGTCACCAAAGATTTCGGCAAACAAAGCTGCCAATTAATTTCAGGTTAAAATACCCAGACTGATGCCCCTAACACATCAGCCAGCATTCTTGTCGAATGCTCCTCTTCCCTAGCTTCCTGGTCCACCTAAGCAGTGGTCTTCTTCAAACCGGTATCCTTGGACAAATGGAGACATCAGCAGCAGCGCACAGCCGAGCCTGGGATGGGGTCATCCTTCCCACCGCAGGCTACAGCCCGGCCCTGAAGCCCATCGCAACCAAGGCCGCCCTGGCCAGGGAGGTTTCCTGCCTGAGCGGAAGTGGGGTACCAGGCTGCGCAGCCCAGGACCCCTCCGCCCTGTGGAGTCCGCTGACTGTGGCTCCTCCCCACATCCTCTTGGAGACCTTCCCCTAACAAAACCCTCACATGCTTAATCCCAGCCCTCGCTCCCTCCACTTCTCATGCCACAGAGAAACATTAGCTTGAGCTTCCTCCTACATAATGATTAAAGAGATGGAAAGAAATCTGTGATAATTCATCAAGTGCACATTTGTGTTGAATCTGAAAACTCGGTGGCTCCTTGGAAGCTGTAAGATGAACTCTAAGTAACTCCAAGCCACCTACACACTCTTCTGCCTCCAGAGACGAGCACAGTGAATATTTGTTGAACACTCTGTAAATATTCGTTAAGCTTGACCAAAACAAATAGAAGTGAGTAGAGTTCAGATATTTCTGCACCACACAAATAAAAGACATGTCATAAGAAAGACGACTTTAAAAACCTAATGCAGTTCTGAAATACTAACAATGAATTTCTCAGTAACGACTGATGAACTTTATTTAATTGCATGCGCTCTACCCAAGACAGTGGCCTATGCCTACAGTCCTAGCTACTTGGAAGGCTGAGGCAGGAGGATCCCTTAAGCCTAGGAGTTTGAGGCCAGCCTAAGGAGCATAGCAAGACTCTGTCTCAAAAACAACAATAAACCAGGCCCAGCGGCACACTCCTCTAAACTCAGCACTCACGATACTGAGGTAGGAGGATCACTGTAAGTTCAGGGCCAGCCTGAATTACATAGTGAGACACTGTTTTTTTTTTAAAAAAAAAAAAAAAGTCGTGTGCTCGCCACTTTTCAATTTTTCTCCAATAAATATTGGATTTTACATTTTTAAAAACCTTAATACAACTAACAGGCGGAAAAGCAGCTTGGCCCAGGGCACACTTCCGACTCACCTGGCACGTAGACGTACAGGCGCCTGCCCTCCACCTCGGCCTCCTCCGTCTGGGTGTGGTTGTAATAGCAGGTGTACCAGCCGGTGTGGGCGGCCGAGGCGCTGGCCACCTCCAGCACCGCCACGAAGAGGCCGCTGTTGTTCTCCTCGCTCCTGACCTCCACGCCGGGCGCCTCTCCTGGAGTCGCCGGGTACTTCCAGCTCACTTCGCTCTCCCCCCAGCAGCGCAGAGAAAAGGACGAATTCAGCAGCACGACCTTCTCATCTTCGTTCGGCAGGATGGAGGGGAACGCGGGCTGGCCGAGGCTCAGGCTCAGCTCTGTCAGAGGAGACACGCCCTGAGTAGGGTGCGGCCAGAGAGGCCGCCTCACCCGCGGACCGCGAGGAGCACCGCGGCAGCTTGCGCGCACAGCGGCCACCTCTACCGGAGCCCCTTAGCCTGGACGCCCGAAAAGGCCTCGGAGTGTCCAAGCCTGGACAGCCCCACCAGGCCCCTCCGTTCGCCCCTCGGCCACTGGATGGATAAGACGTCCGATTCCAACGCCGTATTTCAGGTTCTTACGTGTAACCGTGAAATACCCCAAGATGTCCTGGGCTCCAGCACATATGGGCTTTTTATCATGCACCTTCCCTGCCGAAGTCACCCTCACTTGAAGAGGGGACCGAGTGAGCCACAAAGCTGGTCTGTGCTCGAAGCTCACACGCTCCCCTTCCTCACTGCCTGCAGGCACTCTGTGTGTTTCTAATGGCTCCCAGCAGCCCCGGCAGGAGGAGGCCGACTTTCATCCGAGAATAATAAAGCAAGCCCGAGAATAAAAAGGAAAGCCCTTAAAAAAATTTTTTTTTTTTTTTAGGTTTTCTGAGGCAGGGTCTTACTATGTAGTTCAGGCTGGCCTTGAACTCACTCTGTAGCCCAGGGTGGCCTTGATCTTGCAGTGATCCTCCTGCCTCAGCCTCCTGAGTGCTGAGATCACAGGCATGTGTCACCACGCCCGGCTCTACTCAGTGGAGTCAGAAGCACAGTACTAAGTCTCTGGTCTTGCTCAATTCTACCCTGCCCCTAAGGGTGAGACCGAAACAATGAGTCAGCACCTCAGACAAGAAGAGTGCTGGGTTCAGCACCTAAATATCTGGGTCATAAGTAAGAAAGTCGGCTAAACAAGCGGCCCCAACGGCCTCCTCCTGATGAGAAGGTGGTAACAGGATCCCCCGAGCACCAAACACTCCTCTATCAATTCGATTCCAAGGGAAGAAAAAAAATGCCCGGGACTTCCAAGCAAGTAAACAGCTTTCATCAGGTGAGCAGGACTTGGCTGGCAGGAGCTCCTAGAGAGAACGTCCTACTCTTTGTGTCCTTCGCACACAGCTGAATTTATCCATCTGACCGGTGTCCCCTGGAGGCCCACATCCAGTAGAGAGTAGTGAGGATGCTGAACTGTTACAATGAACGTGTCCATAACAGATCATATACATCCTCAAACCACCACTGGAGAGCTTCCTTCTTGCAAAACTGTTACAATGATACAATAAACAGTGCGCACTAGCGCTCTGCCAAAGGAACTGGTGGTATGTGATCACTCTAGACAATCGATTTCCTCCCAGGGCCCCCCGGACCACGTGCACAGAGCACAGGTGATGAGGTGATGGGCCCACAGAGGCAGGGGCCCCAGGACAAGGAGCCGAGAGGACAGGAGCGCATACCTGTGAGGAGACAGCCGAGGACCAAGAAGGCCTGGTGGGACGGCCCCATCGCTCCGAAAAACTGAAAGGCAAAAGGCAAAGAGAAGTCAGCCAACAGAAAGCAACCCCCGGGCCTCGTCCTCTCCATGCTCACACCACAGAAAATGTCAGTGATGTCATTTTTGTTTAAAAAGTCCCAGTTCATTATTCACAGTTAACACAGGAAAACATCTACGAAGAAGGGATCAGATGGCCTGACGGGCTGCAAGATCAGGACAGGATCTGGGGCCGAAACACTGTCTGAAGGGCTGCAGCTTGCAAATTCTGGAAAGTCCCAGTTTACAGTCTTGGAATCCAAGAGAAGGTTCCTTTGGACCATTAATTAAGAAGACAAAAAGCAAAGAAATAAACATTGTGTGTTTTCAAAACTTCCACAGTGTTTTTCACTCAAACTAAACTATCACCAGCAGCATGTTTCAGTTCACAGAGAAGTTCAGTCCTCTACATGGTCCGCAAAAATTGCTTAGACTGGAACGGATACTTCAAAGTGTCATTCTGATCTAGAGGTTTTGAGACGCCCTTGGCAACGTCGCTTAGAGGGGGCCTTTGTGGTACAGAGCACGCACCAGGCGCCCCCCACCCCGCGTCTCTAGGCCCTGCTGGGGCACATGCAGAAGCAGAGAAACACAAAAGTGAAGAGTGCACGTGGTAGTGACGCCTGTGATCCCAGCACACAGCTGAGGCAGGAGGATCTCTGTGAGTTTCAGGAACCAAATTCTGAAATGTCTGGTTTCCTACAACAAAATCTGGAGAACAGAGAGATGGGGAAGGAGTTTGTTCAGAAGGCACAACCAGGGCAAGTAGTGTGGACAAAGAGAGGAGGGGAAAGATGGTGAGATTAAGGCAGAGAAAGGAATTAAGAGCAGGGAGGCTCTTGCTGGTGTGGGGGGTAAAGCCCCTGAAGGGTCTATTCCGGTCAACTCTGAAACCTTTTCCTTTTCATGCACATCTCTCCTTCTAGCTGCTCCTTCACACCCCACAGGAAGTCTCTTCAACGCTTCTCACTGAAGTCATGGAAAGGAAGCTGCACATAGCTCTGGGTTGTTGGAGCTCTAAGTCCCCAACCTGCCCCTCCACAGCTTGCGTGGGCTGGGCAGGAAAGAAGGCTTGGAGACGACCCAGAAGACCCGGCCACCTCTGCCAGGGAGGCACCGGTCCCTCTGCACCCTGACTCATGCAAGGGAGCAAGCCGAGGGGACTGAGGTGGGTCCACTGAGGATGCTGGAAGCCCAGAGGTGTGTGTGTGGCTCCCGAGTAAACCGTCTTTCAGGGCGTGTCCATCTGTCCAGCCCTAGTTGTTCTGTGTTCATCCGTTTGTTGGTTTGGGTAGCGACAGGATCCAGGAGCTGATAGCCTAAGTGTGTGTAGGTCTTGGTGATGCCCGACCCAGTATTTTCATTTTACAGTGGCCTAGGCTCAGAGACAAGATTTCTGCTTCATTGAATTCTTTCGGGAAAATGGAGGAGAAAGAAAGACAAGTGATTTGGAGTTGGGGGTGGGGGCACAGGGAAGAATAGAAAAAAAGAATAAATTCTCATTTACTAAGCCAAAGTTTTATGTGTATGCCATGTTTTGTCAAGAATAATCCTGTGACATAGTTGATTTTTTTTAAGAAGTGGTGGTTGAGGCCCAGAGAGGTTTAGTAAATAACTCAAAGACACACAGCTAATGGCAGAGCCAGGATTCTGACACAAGGTCTGTGAGGTGCAAAAGCTGCCACATGGTGTCTCTCAAGGGAAGGTCAGCGTTTCAGCCCCGTCCTGTCCCATCCCCCTGCACCCCCAATGCAAACTGCAGTCGCCCCTCCTCCTGCTCTTCTCCCTGTGTAATCACAGGGCTGTGAACCCAAATGCAATTCACAGAGTGCCGGCTGGCTGATGGCTTTGAGGATCCTGGCAGATGCCGGGGGACACGGGGTGGCAGGCGCAGGGGGCCCCAGAGCCAAGCCGGCTGCCTGATTTACCGCAATTAGCAGTAACGGCCTGTGTGTTTGTACATACAAATATCAGCCTCCCACTGATAATCCACTTAGCCTACTTCAAAGCGCCTTCTAGCGCCAGCTTACCATCTTGAGCTTTATCACATTTATATCCCATATTTCTTCAGCGAGGCTGCCCCGTGATGCATCTCTCTCAAGCCTTGCTGAGCTCAGGAGCGAGGCTCCCTGTGTTCACAGCGCGGCTCCCAGGCGCATTCTGCCCTGGCCAGGCCCCACCAGATTTCCTCCTGTGCGTCCAGACACGGTGGACCCGCTGCCAGGGAGGATTACTTACTGACGTACAAAGTGGGCACGGAAGACAGGGCTGCGAGCAAGCCGTGATGATGCGAGTTCTGAGCATCAACACATTTGCTGAAGATTTCAAACTCCTGTTTCTGATGACGGCAGTTCCCTGGCTTGAAATCCAGGCGTATTCGTGCAATTTCATGTCGTTACTCATCTGGAACCCAATCTACTGGTGGCGTGAATAACTGCACAGCGGGTAACAGGGAACCGCGGGAGAGGGTGAGGCCGCCCTCAGGGGGGCTCTGGGGACAGTCTTGCTACCCCTGGCCCCTCTCTGCCCTGGGAGGACAGGCACCTCCTTAGCTAGCTGCTTCTGTCCTGGGGCTCAGCCCAAAGTCAGGTATGCAAACATAAGTCACGAGGTTACAAACACTGAGGCACGAGGCGCCAAAGACAAATCACTTGGTAGGAAAAACAGCAGGTTTCAAACAAATCCACCCCCATTCTCTTGTCCTTCTCACCCCTCTCAGAGACACGATGCAAATCACACTGGACTCTGTGCTAATCCTACGTCTGACACTTTGTCCATCTCTCTGAACCTCAGTCTACTCTTCTGTAAATCGGACCGAACACCTGCCTGCCTGCTTGCCCTGCTCCACTGTGCAAGGACTGAGTCACACAGCTTAACTCAAAGTGCTTTCATTTTCCTGCTGATCTTTCCCCCACGCCCCTTAGATATTGGACCTGGGCCACCTCCAAGGTGCTAGCTCGCTTCTTCTCCTAAGATAATGAAGCCTGGAGGCTGTGTGAGGACAAGCCCTGGGTCTCCTGCCTACAGGCAAGTAGATAAGAACCCTGATTCATCCCAGGCCAGAGTTCCCTGCCCAGCAAACCTGTGAAGACTGGAGATGGCCTGATGTACACAGCCCCTTCAATAGAGAAACAGATCTGACCGTAACACTATGGTTCCCTGTGGGGAGCCATCTCATCCCCCAGCACAGCAGGGAAGAGGCACAACGCACCGCGCTATGGTGCCGCTGAATACTGAATGTCGCCCCGCCCTGGCATGATTAAAGACCACAGGAGACTCTCCGGGCCCCAAAGCCACCAGTGACCTCAAGGTTCAGATTTCTGAGGTTTGGTTAATTTCAGCTGTCCCAAGTTAATTCTAACAGTGAAAATTACACATCTCGTTTTTCCTCTGCAACAGTCAACTCAAGCTCATCTTCGGCCCAGGCAACCCAAACGCGGGTCTCTTCCAGTGGCGACTTGTATTTGCTAGCAGAGAGTGTGTTTCCAGGATCTGCACTCCTCCAGAGCCCGGCTGTTGCTTCGCTCTCCCTGGGGTCTATCAGACATTCCGGTGATGGGCAGGGGCTGGAGTGTTTCCACACAGGAGCATTTTACGGCACAATCCAAGTTTATAAACCTTTCTGTTCGCTCTGCACCAGATATTTATCCAAGAGAGAATAAATGACCCTCCCTTTTGATTGTCACTAAACTGATGTGGTTCCTAATGGGCCAGCTGTAGGGGTAGCAGCTTGTAATACAATTGAGCAATGGGTTGGGGTCATCAAGCGAGAGATACCAGGTCTCCTCCCTTATAAACAGGAACACAAATACTCAACTACCTTCCTCACAGATCCGCTCTGATTACAAACACTTTGTTCATTATCTAAACGTAAAAGATTAACAATTAAGGGGTAGGGTTGAGGATGGGGCTCGGTGGTAGGGCACTTGCCCAGTATGCTCCGGGACCTGGATGCAATTCCCAAAGCAAAATAAATATGTAGGGCCGGCAACTACACAAATACCTGCACAGTAAATGTCTTTAGCTCAAGCCTCAGTAGTACTAGCTTCGAATCCCCACGAAAGCCAGAAGGGCATGGCAGTTCTTCAAAGTGACCAGCAGGTGGCAGTGTTGGTCCAAGGACTGCGTCCTAGAGTTCCTTCACCGGGACGCAGACGCCACCGCAACGAATTCTGAGCTAAAACGTCCCAACTCTTAATTTACAACCTCTTCCTTTCTGAAGTTGTACTTGTAGGTTTTGTGTTGACCTCGGTCGAAAGCCGCGGAGTGGAAGGAGAAATAGCAAAACTGCTCCCGAAAACCCCCGAATCCCTTCGGGACCCCAGGAGTGACAGGCAAGTCACCGTCGTCGCCGCGGCTAAGAGCGGCCCGCGGGTCAGCGGGGCCTCGGGAAGGACTGAGGCCACTCGGGTCTCGCGCAGCCCGCGCTCTCGCCCCCTCGGCGCGCCCCTCCGTCCGCGCGCCCTCGCCACCCGTCCCGAGCGCTCCCGGCAGATTGGGAACGACCGTTCCCGCTACACAAGAACACGGAGTCGTGAGACGAACAGCGGCCCGGGCCGGCCGGCGCGGCGGGGGAGCGCAGCAGGGGACGACTGTCCCCAAGACGGAGCGGGACCAAGCCCCTGGGGTCCCCCGCTCCCCCCGTGGTGAGTTACAAGGACGCCCCAGTTCTCCCGCCCAACCCGGGACTCCAGCCTCCTGTGGCCCACCCAGCGCCTCCTCCGTCCGCACGCTGCGCTCGGGGGCCACTCCCGCCTCCTGAGGGGCAGCGGTGACCCGGCTGAGCCTCGGTTCTGGGACCCCACTAGAGGGCGCGGGAGCCCCGCGGATCTTACCCGGCCGGCTCGCTCCGCCGCGGGGTCCCCGACAGCGCAGTACGGACCGCAGCTCCCGAACCTTCTCCGGGAGGCTCCGCGCAGGCACCGTCCGGCCCCCGGCCCCCGGCCCCGCCACACCCCCAAGAGCCCTGCTCGCCGCCGCTCCCCCTCCAGCCTCCTCCACGCCCTCGGCGGCCGGGTCGCCACGAGATCGGGGTCCCCCTGCCGTGCGGACTGCGCTCCGGGCCTCAGAACCGGAGAGGCCGCCGCGCCCCAAGCCCGACACTCGGCGTTTGCATTGTTTTCCTCCGAGACCTGAGAGGGGCCGCGCGGGGTGGAGGGCGGGGGCCGGGCGGGGTGGAGGGCGGGGGCCGGGGGTTTAGGGTTACAGGCGCGCGCCAGCGCCTCCTATGGGCGTGAGAGCCGCGCGGGCGGCGGGCAGCGCTGCCCGGGAAGGCCGGGCGAACCCACACTGTGCCTCTTGGCTTCCAAGGACGCGGCCGCCTTCGGTGCCCACCTTGCCCGACGCTCGCCTTTGCCTCGGCTGCCCCCGCCAACCCGCGCCAGCCCGCATCTCTAGCTCCTCTTTCGCGAGGGAGAGAGGGAGGGAGGGGGAATTGTAGTAGGAGATAGGGAAGGAGGAGCCCCAAGTCCGAGGTTCCCTTTTGTCCCCTCTGACCATCCACTTTCCCAACCCACCCCTGGTTCACCGTTCGCTGTAAAACAAAAGGAAATGTCGCCGGGCTGAGATTCCAGTGCAGTCGGGAAGGAGAGTTTGTCTCCGACCCCGCATCCTGAGTCCGATGCTGGGGGCGGACCCCCTGGATGCGAGGGACGCTCAGTGCCACACCTCTCGATCACCTTTCCAGCTCTCAGCTCTTTGCCCAGAATTGCTACTTTTATGTCAGCAACGAGTAACCTGGTCACAGCTCCCCGAAGCCCCGAGGGCGTCCCACCCACCGGAGTCTGCAGGAAGCCGCTGGCCACCACGTCCCCAGGACGCGCGCCGCCCACGGCCTGTCCCCAGGAGGCACAAAACGGCCCGCCTCGGCGCCAGACGCGTTTGCAGCTGGAAGGCCCAGCCCAAGGCCCCTCCCCCTGCGTCCCTCCCCAGCCCGCGCCCCGGACAGAAAGCAGCTCCGGAGTCCAGAGCTGTGAGCCTGGGCTCTGCGTCCAGTCCCTGCCGACCTAAGGACCGGGACCAGAGCTGAGCACCAAGGACCAGCGACCCGCTCACTCTTGGCGCCTCCTCCCCGCCCGTCCCCCGTCTCTCGTGGACAAGGTCCAGCTGTACTTCGGTCAATCCAAAAGCAGGAGTGTACGAGAACTCCAAAGCAAGACTAGCCAGTGCGTCAAAGCAGGACTGGACAGGCCCCCGATGTCGGGGAGGCCAGGAAGAGCCTCTCATCAAAAGGATTATGGCCAGGAGACCGAGAAGGGGGAGGAATTCCAGGGCTAGAGTCCCGGTGGGCCCGATGGGGAGGGGGAGTTACCTAAAATCCAGAGCCAGTGAGGCCCGGTCCCCCTTTCCTCCCCTCCTGCGGCCTAAAGAGCTCATGCGGCTTTGGGGTGATCATCCAGTGAGATGACCTGCTGGGGACTATGGTGCCCCATTTGCCCTTTTACTCCAAAATGCTGCCTAATTCTAATAGGGAGTGACCGAGGCGAAGCGAGTTGGTCCAAAACATTGAGCAATTCGGCCATGGAGCCAAAAAGCCATTTCCCACACCGCCCAGCCCGGGGCTTTTCCAGGCGGCTCGGCCTGGCGCGCGGCGGCCCAGACGGGGTAGGAACCGTGCACGCTCCTTCCCTGGCCTGGGTTTTCCTCCCATCCTCGGAGATGGACAGAGTGGCAAGTTCTCCCAGGCACTTCCCGGGGAAGCTTTTGAGAGATGGGCGCTCTGGCTGCAGGAGAGACCGACTGCAGACAGTTCAGCGAGTCTTTTCCAGCCGAGGCGCAAAGCTAGGCAACTGGCAGCCGCCTCACACCTGGCCAGGAGGTCCTGGCTCCACCCGCAGCACGGTCGGATCGGGCCACACTACCCTTCGCCTGCGAGCTGGTCAACACTCTTTCTAAACAGAACGACTGAGCCCGGTCGTTTCAAAGCCAAGCGGACGCCGCCCGCTCCCCTGGTGCTGCGGGCAGAAGTTAATCTCACGCGCAAGACCCGATTTCCACGGGGATGGTCGGCGTAGGAAGGAAGAACGCGCTTAGATGGTGCCAAGTGGCCAGAGGACACGGGCGGCCGGGAGGCTGAAGCGGCGCCACGCACCCCACCGCGGACAGGAGGAAGGCGGGGCGAGAGCGTCCGGGGCTCCTGGGGTCCTCAGACGCGGGGTGAGGGCACTGGCCTCTCTGTCTTACCTGCAGCCTGGTCCGTCTATTCTGAGGAGTCCCTAACTTCTTCCGAAGAAAGTCAGCACTTTTCAGGAGACCTCGCCTCTTGCCTGCCGGTCCCCGGCACCCAGCAGCTCCGACCCGACCTCCTCCGGGTTCGCCTCCTGAAGGAGGAGGCCAGAGGAGACGGGTGGGAGTGGGGACCACCGCGCACAGCTCGGGCCCCTCGGAGTGCGACTCGAAATTCCTTAAATCCCAGTAGCAGGAATGCGAAGCCAGGACGACTTCATCACTCGAGGCCAAATGTGTTTGTCATTACTCCAGACCGCTCGCCCGCGCCGCCGTCGCCGCCCCCGGGAGAGGCGCGCGATCCGGGCGCACTGCGGGGTCGGCGCCCGCCGCTGCTCCTCGCGCCTCGCTGACCCGGCCAGCGGCTCGGGAGCTCCGCGAAGCCTCGCCCACGCCCGCGCTCCTCCGCGGGTCCGGCCGCCGCCGCCGCCGCCGCGCCGCCCCTGGCCCCGGCTCGCACCCGGCCAAGCGCCGTCCACTAATTACGCGCGCTCGGCTGGCGCCACGCGCACCCGGCCGGCACCCGCGGTCCGGTCAGCTCCAGCCGAGCCCTTCACACCTCCCCCGCCCGAAGCCTTGTTAGCGCCCCACTCGGCGTCCCTCTCTGCCCACTTCTCCGCGCCCCCCCCCCAGCCGCGCCCCACACCGCCGGCTGCAGGGCCATCCCGCCAAACCGCCGGCGAGGAATGAAAATACTCATTAAAAACCTGTCGCCTTCCAGGACCCACTGCCAAGAAAAGGACAAACTCCTCTGCCTCCAGCCGCAGCGTTACTTGGTGCTCGGCCCAGGACACGAATACCACCCCCTCCTCAAAAGAAACCTCAAAAATGCAAGCCTAAACAATTTCTCCGGGAGGCCATAAGGTTGTTAGAAAAATACTACTCTTAAAAATAGTTCTGGAATTTTTTTTTAATTCTCAAACGTTCTAACTCTATGGTTATCTTCCTACAGACGTACCCCAGTGAAGTTTATTCCAAATAAATTACTCTCTGGACACACAACTGGAATTCTGCTCCATTTTTCCCCCTCTCATCGCCCAAAGTTTGAAGTTCACTTCTTCCAATACCAGGTTCTGATAAAGGACTTCTTAGGAACAAAAATCGTTTTCCCCTCTCCCTTACCTTCTCCTCCTATGTCAGTCCGCAATGAAAATCCTATACATGGAGTAAAAAGTACGTCCAAGGCCTTCAATCCTCTCCCGCAGTTCCCTCCTCTGTTTCTGTCCCTCTAGCTCCAACTGTAAGGGGCTCAAAAACCGCGTTTTGTAATTGATTCAATGTTATAGTCCATCCTTCTAAAACTAATCATTTGCTCTAAGTAAATAGCTGTCAGGAAATGAAGCCCCCCCCCCTCACTTGGCCTCTTCAAAATAAAAGTTTCTTCGAATTCCCGGTGCTCTAAATCTCCCAGTCTCCAGATTGCGCCTTCGCTTTTCGCTCTTACGCAATCAGGGGGTCCAGCCCCAACCCCCAGACTTTGACAACAACTCGGGAGGCGGAGAGAAGCAGACCAGATGGGGTGGGGGGTGACTGAAGGGGGAGGTGCTGATGCTCTGCCGGGAAAAAGGTTTGGTGAAACTACCAACAGCCCATCATTTCCAGAATGAGTTTGCCTCCCAATTTGGGGGATTTTTTTTTTCCCTACGCTGCTGTAGTTTTGTATTTTGTGTGAAAAAGAAAGGAGACACGTAAAATTGCAGTGGGAATATAAATCTGAAATCCAAAAATGTTACTTCTGTAGAAACCTGGACCAGCTAGAATTAGGGCTCTGGGGGAAAGCTCCGAGGGGTTGCGTGGTTTTGAAACAGGGGTCTCTTAGGAAAAGTGCGGGTAGTCGTTAATCCTGTCATGGGATTAGGCAAACTGTTGAGTCCAATCCGAAAGACTACATGGAGTCCGACACAGGGCACGAATGAGCGAGGGTCGTCACAGGTGGAGAATGATGCGACCGAACGACCTTTACTCCTTAAGAGCCACTTATCTTGTCGCGCCTTTGTCTTGGATTATCTGGGAGAAGTTGCGCTAGCTTCTATCTCGCACAACAAAAACCCATGCTTGGGAATTTGGAGAATTGTCTACAGCAAGTCTTCACCTCCGCATCCTGGGGAGGGTGCATTTTGATCCTGTCTGAGCTCCCTCCCCACAGTGGGTCGGGCTGTCTGTAGGTCCTGCAGTTGAGTCCCAAACTCAGAGCCCGAGACACGAAGCCAGTATTGGGAAAGGCCGATTCCGCTGGCGAGAGATAGGCGGCGCTAACGCTCCAGGAACCAGCCCGGCGCGCAGTGGGGCGTCCCGCGGAGGACGGGGGAGGGGAGCGCGCTCGTTCTCCGCGCCCTAATTTTGAATTCTTACGTTGAGGGGAGCTGGGGGGAGCGTTCTTTATTCTCCTCCCTCCGCCCTACTCTCCCCCACACACACCCCCACCCAAATGGCTAGGGTGTCCAGGTCGAGACCGGCACGTAGAAAAGTCATCACCTCGCTCTCCAGGAGCGCGGCCACAGGGCCTTGGCCCGGGAGGGTCACACCGAAAGGGCGCGGTGTGGAGCCTAACTGGATCGCGGGACTGGCTGGGGGCTCCGTCCCCCGGCCTCGTGCGCGCTGCCTCCCGTGCGTCCTCGGCTCGGGGGACTGCTCCGCGCGCTATTACTTCCACATGTGCCTGCAGGAAACCGTCGGAGGCCAATCTCTGAACGGCCCCTTGTTCGGAATGCGAACAGGATACCGTAATGTTTGTAGATAATGAACGGGCACTAACTACACCCCTCCTCCCCATAGTGCGGAGTAAAAGAAAAAAGAGGGGCCTCGCCTTCGTGCTATTAAGAAAGCTGATGTGAGTCTGGAATTTTATGTCAGGTACCCACAAGAGTAGGCGGTGAGGCGGGGAGGACAGCCCTCCTCGCAGAGGTCACACCGCCCGAGTCCCTCGCAAACAGGGTCCCGGCGTCCCCCGGGCACAAATGGTAACTTCAGAGATCCTTTCAGGGCCCTTTAAAGGGGTCCGAAAAACTGGCCAGGAGGGGGTGTCTTGGGCAGTAACTCCTAGGAGTTTAAAGCAGGGAGGAATGGATGAGCCCGCCGAGCACCCTGTTGTCCTTCTGGTAGTAATTACCTGCCTAATTTGAATGATGCCTTTGTTATGATCATTAACAAACATTTGCTAAAGGTTTCCATGTGTGACATTCTCCAAGGTTTAAAGGCCCGAGGAGCTGACTCCCGGGATAGGGCCCTGTGGGGTGGCGCGGGGAAGCAAATGGTTGGCGGAAGATTTCGCCGAGTCTGGACCGAGCGAAGATGAAGAGAGGTCGACAGCTGCCTCTTTCGCCAAAGCAAAATAAACCCAGTGGTCAGGAGCAGCCAGGGGCAGGAGGCCCTCGAGGGGAGGCAGTCGGTTTCTCAAACCCAGTCCTGCCCGGCAGCCCCCGCCCCTCCCACGGCTCCTATGCCCGTCTGGGCCGTGTTTTCCTCCCTCTCCGGTCCTGGGCTTCGGCAGGGGTCCGATCTGCGCCCGCCTGTCTGCGCGGGCGTCGTGGGGAGCTGGACCGCGAGCCGCGCTCTGCCCTGCTGTCTGAGACCCTTCCAGGTCGCTCCCTCGACGCCCGGGTCCTGGGTGGTCCCGGAGCCGCGGGGGGGGGGGTACTGCCTGACCGAGGCGGGCCGCGGGATCCTTGCTCCCTTTCCCGGGCTCTAGCCTGGACGCCTGCGGGGGCCGAGTCGCCCTGGGCCGCGGACGAATGTCCCGGTCCGCACCCGCACCGCGATTGTCAACCTCTTCCCCCAACCTCTTAGGAGTAACGAGGGACAGTTTTCTCTCCAAACCGAGAGTCCAGGCAGCTGCGACCGGAGGGCACGAGGCCCAACTCCGGAGCTTGAGCCGGGCTGGGACGTTTGGGGGACAGTCGCCGGGAGCGCGCGGTTCTGGCCTTGGCCTTGCCGCCTACACGTAGGCCCGCGGGGGACAAGAGTTGAGTGCAGGGGTATAAAGCGGTGCAGCGGGCGAGCTAACTTTCAAACTAAGGAGCCCGCAAATTTTTACAACCATCGGTCACTAAAGCCAAAACACAATCTCGCCCTGCCCTGGGTCCCGGGCTCCCCCCGAACTCCGCGGGCGACAGCTGGCCGCGCCACACCTCGCGGTCCGCGAGCGTCTCCCGCTGCGCTGGCTGTTTTGCGCAGCTCCGCTCCCCCCGCTCCACCCCCCGACGCTGCTCTCCTCGGAGAACTCGGATAGTCCCTTTGCTTAAGACTTGGGATGTCGCAAAGCCGTTAGTTGTGAAAATCACATTTAAACAAACTTGTGAATTTCTTTTCAAATGAAGTTGCTGGGCGGGGCGAGGGTGGGGGAGTTTCTGGCTTCTCCGGTTGAAAAATAAAGAGCCGTTTGGTCTTTAGCAAGAGGACGGCGCTGCCGCCCTTTGCCGGCCCTCCAATTCCGTCTGGTCTGGACGCGCTGGCCACCCGGTCACAGCGCCCGGGTCTTGGAGGAGGAAGGGTTGGCCAGAAGGGTCCCAACTTGGGGCGCCAGCCACGCTCTCTCCAGGACTCTTGCCCGCGGCTCTTCTCCGAGGTCGCTGGCTGCACCGAAAGGGTCTGGCTGGTCTCTCCTGGGTTCCCTGGGAGCTCTTCCCAGAAAGCAGCCCCTGTAGGTGGGGATAGGCGGCTCCCTCGCAAGGCCCTCTAACGCTCAGCCTGTTTGCGCCCTAACTGTGAGGTTCCGCCCAGCAGAAAGAGGACCACACACTCCCGGAGCCTGGGACAGACGTGGAAGGACAGGGCTCTCCGGGACTGGCTTTTTACTACCCTTTCCTTGGAGAGAGCCGAACTTCCTCCGATTAGGGAAGTCGTCGGCCTCCTACGTCCCTCTGCTCTAGTTAGGGCTTAGGTTTTAGTAACTTTTAATTTGAAGTCCCGTGTGCGGGGGTAGGGGAGGGAGGAGGTTGGGAGGTCTGCTCTTTATTAGGGGCCTCAGCCATCCAGCCTCCCAACACACAGCTGTGGCCTGGGAGGGGCGGGAGGGCCGCCTCTGCTCAGGCCAGTCGGACTGAAGAAAGGCCTTGTCCTCCGCGGGTCCCAGGAGGAGAGCACAGCCCTGCGGATTGTTTCTTTCACAGCCTTCAGCAGAGACATTGTGAAGTGGAAAACCAGGGGAACCTGGGCTCTTTCCTGCTCATCCATTAAACGGGAAGAGTCATGCAAAATCCACAGGGTTGTCTCAGATTAAAAGATGTCCCAAATAAATTATGCAACTGATATTCAAATTTAGGTACCATCACTCAGGTCAGTAGACACTCACTGAGCCTAAAATGCCCAAGGTTCTGTGCCAAGCACCAAGCATCAGTAAGTTGCAACCTGGTGAGGGAAGTCCGAGTGCACAGCAGGAGCTGAACCCCAGCGGGGGGCTGGAGGGGACTCCTAGAGGAAAGGTACTAAGAGAGGCAAGAACCTCACTGGGAGGAACCTCAAGTGCATGGGTTTGGGGGTGACTGAGAATGCCAGAAGAGCAGGAGTCAAAGAGTTTGGAAGGCTGGAAAGTTCAGATGTGGTGGAGGCCTTCTTGGCCGTGGTGAGTCTGGTTTATGACTGTGGAGGAGCCAGGACTTTAGGGAGGTGCAGGACAGAGGTGATTTTCCAGCAAGATCTGGCCGATGATCCCTGGAGGGAGGGAAGCTGTTGTTGCAACCTAGCTGAGGAGGCGCCCCTGGCAGCAGGGCTGGGAGAAAGTGAAAAGCGACCCTAAGAAGCGGGTAGGATTGACTGCCTGACTGGAGCCTAGGCTGAGGCCTACCTGGTGCCTTTGGTTAGCTGGTGAACGACCAGGAACAGACAGCGGACTTGGAAAGGGAGGACATGAGGCCTCTTTTAAACAGGACACATTTGAATAAACTCAAGGCAAGGATTAAAATTAGAAGAAAATCCAGGACAGAATTTCAGGTAACTCCAACATTTTCCAGTAGGCCCAGAACATACTGAGAAAGACTGGCCAGGGGCCTATCTGCTGAATACTTAGAGGCCCTCTCAATCCAAACAATGGGTCCTTTGAATGTAAACAGCAGCCTGCACTCACCATCTAAATTCCACATGATAGTCAGGCTTTGGTTTGGATTTGGTTTTGGTTTTGTGGCACTAAGGATTGAACCTAGAGCCTTCACACTGAGCTACAACCCCAGCCCCTTTTTGAGACAGAGTCTCACTAAATTGCCCATGCTGGACTTGCATGTGCAGTCCTCCTGCCTCAGCCTCCCAGAGTGCTGGGATGACAAGCGTGTACTACCATGCCTGGCTTATCTGGTGGTTTCATATTAATAAATTACAAAAATTCTACCAAACCATGAAAGCGTTTGAAAGGCTATTGTATAACTGGCAGAACTAGATTATCTTTCCTCTCATTCAGATCCACATTTTGGTTTCAAATCACACAAACACCCAAAGCAGGGTTACAGCCCCACGTTGCGAGGTAATAAAGCAATCGCACTGGTGACCCATCCCATAGAACTCAGCCAAATTTGCACAGGACCTCGGCAAAGAAATGCAGCTCCACAGGCCAAGAGGAGGTGGTTCCTGTGCATTCAGAAATTGAGCAGGAGAACTCTAGGTTTCCCTCTGCTCAGGGCACTAATATGACTGACTGTGTGTGTGCATTGGCCATCTAGGTGCTAATCTCTGTCTTCCACCCGGCTGTGCCTGATCCCTGATCATCAATTTTTTTTTTTTTTGGTATTTTAAAACAGGGCCTCTTTATGTAGCCCAGGCTGACCTCAAACTCATGGCTATCCTTCTGCCTCAGCCTCCCAAGTGCCGGGATTACAGGCGTGTACCACAGTCATATCTTTTTTTCTGCTGACAGCCCTAAAATAAAAGTCTAAATCAGCTCTCCTCTTTGGCCTAGCTCCTCAGCACTTCTCCCTGCTGGACTGTAGAAATTGACAAATGTTTATTCAGACCGTCCTGTGCCAGGAACTGTGCTAGACTGGGATGTCCTCACGGACAAACAAACAACTACTGTATGAGGCTTAGCTTCTGTTAGGAGACACAAACAGAAAACAAATGAGGTCCTGACTTCGTGGCATACGTGAAGAGTGCTCCGTAGTCATCCTGTGCTCTAGGCCACCATGGGAAGCCCAAGCTTGTCTGGTGCCTCCAGAAAAATATTCTCGAAGGAGGCGGTGCTTAAAGCTCTGTGCAATTCTGAGGAAGGAAGCTACATTCAGTTTAACTTTAAGTCATCCAAAAGGCACAGGCCACATAAGAAGTGTATGTCTGGGACAGTACAGAGACAGCGATGCAGGCTGGTTCTGGAAGGGACAGTTTTTAGAACTGCAGTGCTATAACGAAACACACAATGATTAAACAAACTCAAGGAGGAACTGTCTTGGCTCAAGAGGGACAACTATTTTGCCGAGGACCGGCTATTGTGCAATCTGAATGTAACTGAGAAACTCCATACCAGTGAGATCCCAGATCGGATGCCTTTCTGTCATTCTGGGGGCAGAGTTATCTTGGGGAGATAAGAAGACTTCTTGTCATCCAGCGCCATGAGCTAATGTTTCACAGGCTCACGATGACAGAGCAGTTGCTTTGACGAAGGTATATTTTCAGTTATCCGCCAGGTGTTTACCGCTTATTAGGGATTGCTGTACAAAATAAGATACCAGTGGCCCTTCAAGGATTCCACAAGATGTTCCAAGTTTCTTCTTGTGAGTATATGTTTAACTGTTCATTACTCCATATGTGTCCTTATGAACTGGCATCACTTCTTAGCAGATGTCTAAGAGGTCTGTGTCCTTGCGCAAAATCCTTCATCTTCTGTTCAATTCTAGCTCTGCAAGGCTGTGATTTCATACCACTAGAGGGCACAAGAGGCCAGCCCAGAATCGAAATCCATTCCGGGTCAGTCCACAACTGGTGCCTGAAATCAAGCCAAATGTTCCCAAGTGTTCTGGAGAGAAGTAGGCCAGGGCCTCTCTCACCCATAAGCCTCAAGGCATCTCTAGAAATTGGTGTATCCCCAGTCTAGCCCTCCACAAGCCTGACTTCCTGTCTGGAGTCATCTTCAGGGCACTAAGTTTTGTGTGCTGGGGGAGGGGAGGGGAGAGATGCAGTTGCAATTTCAACTCTATAGGATTCCATCCCTTCCATCTGTCCAGCTCTGTGCTGGTTATGGGGTTAACTGCACCCTTAAAAGGTACAAATGTAGAGCCATGACAGTACAAAACCAGGGAGCTTTAATCAACCTGAGGGCTGGGAAAGGCTGGGGGGGGGGGCAGTGAGCCAGGGTGTTGTTCCAGGAAGAGAGATGGGAGTGGGAAAGGGAGGCCACTACTCTGTGCCTGGGACTGGCAGCCCCTTCCCCTAAGGGCACTTCCAGCAGACTTGAAATCCAGCAAGCCCTCAGGGATTGCACAGACAACTCAGGACCTGAACTGCAGTTCAATTAGAATACCCCCAGCTGGCTCCTGCAGCATGTATCAGTGCCTCATAATGTTAAATGTGCCTCAACTGCTGGAATTCTCCAACATTAAAACAGAGCTTTCAGCTGCTGGTAATATTGCATAATATCTGCATAATATTACCATTTTGTCAGATTGTCCCACATCATGGAACTAAAAGATTTGACTTTCAGAATCAGTCATGGTATCTCAGGCTTATAATCCTAGCACTCAGGAGGCTGATTCAGAAGATGGAGAGTTTGAGGCCAGCCTGGGCTATATAGTGAGTTCAAGGCTGGCCTGGATGACATAATAAGACCCTTCCAAAAGATTTAACTTTCAGACATTCTTCCAGAGAAATAGCATTCCAAATTCAGGAGGAAATATGGTGGGGGGGGTTGTTTGTTTTGTTTTGTTTTTTACTCTACTAGAGATTGAACCAGAGCCTTTCACTGAGCTACATCCCAGTTTTTAAGTTTTTGGTTTTTGTTTTTTTTTAATTTTGACACTGGGTCTCACTAAGTCAATAAATTGCCCAGTCTGGGCTTGAACTTGTGATCCTCCTGCCTGAGCCTTCCAGAGTGCCAGGATTACAGGTTTGTTCCACCACACCAGGCTGAGAAATTTTTTATTTTCACGTTTGATTATCTTTTTTTTTTATTTTATTCATTTATTTATTTGCAGTGCTGGGGATCAAACTCAGGGCCTTGTGCTTGCTAGGCAAGCACTCTAACCACTAAGCTAAATCCCCAGCCCTTGATTATCTTTTTTTGAGATAGGGTCTTGCTATATAATTCAGACTGGGTTTGAACTCACTATGTAGCCAAGGCTGGCCTCAAATTCACAGTGATCCTCCTGCCTCAGCTTCCCAAGTCCTGGGGTTATAGGTAAGCACATACCCAGCAACCAGTAAGTACTTCTTATCAAATAATTTTCCCCCAGCACTTTAGAAACTGAGGCAAGCAGATCACAAGTTTGAGAGCAATCTGGTCTACATACCATGTCCCAGCCCAGCCTAATACACAATGAGACTCTGTCTCAAAAAAAAAAAAACAAGGGGCTCCATCTTCTGACCCAGGCTTGAGCTGGCAGGTCAGGATGCTCCAGGCACCGATCCACGCTGTCTCTGCCCCCTTCTGGGGAAGAGAGCTCCAGGCTCCATCTTCGGACCCAGGCTTGAGTTGGCAGGTCAGGATGCTCTCAGGTGGCCGACTCTCACTGGCCTGGCCTGCGCACCAGCAGGGTGAAACTCACATATGGTGGGAATCATCTTGGATAGAAAATACTGTTGCCTCTCTCCCTCATTAGTGGTTTGTTTTTATTTTTTTTCTATTTTTCTTTTGATCCAAGCCATCACTATCTGATAAAGCCAACAATACCCACACCACTAAGGAACTTTTAGAGACATAAACAATAAGGAGATGTGGGCGGGCTACCAAAGATCCCTCAGAGAGCTGCAATCTGACAACTGCCCCAGACTCCATGCTTGGAGGCCAGGATCAACATAGTACCCAGAAATGACCACTACAGACTCGGTAGGGCTAATGAGCATAGAATCAGGTTATGGCCTGTGCCCCCCACCCCCACAGAGCGGTGGCCATCAGAGAAATCTCACTATATGTGTATGTATACACAATATTTATATGTATTGGTTTTGTTTCTCCTTTTATTTTCTCTTTTATTCATCCTGTTACCTGTCTGATGCACCTTCTTGCCTACATATTCTTTCTTGTTGCTGTTGTTTTGGTTTTTACTTTTATTGACTCCTGCCTGGCTCATATCTCTCCTTCCTCAATCAAATGTTGTGATTTTTCCTTTTCTTTTCATTTTCTCTCTCCCTTTCATTTTTCATATGAGTAAATATTGTCTAGATTCTACATGGTTTGACCCACTACTCTCATCTTTCATTCTTCCTAAACTATCTACTCAAGTTTCCCAAAGTATAAGTAACATCCTATTTTAAATTTTACATCTATTAGAACTTTCTTCATTACCTCCATACCTTTTCCTATCCCTCATTATCCCTGCTACAAGCAGGGAAAAAAACCACTCTACTAACAGAATACCTACTACCTACAAATTCCTGGTTTATATTGGATTCTGCTTTATAACAGTGTTGACCTTGCTCTTATGGTTAAAGATACAAAGTTAATATCTACCACAGTCGGTCAATTTCAGGAATGTAATTGATGCTATTGCTAATGTACTAGTGTAACAAGTGTGTCATACAGGTTATAACCAGTTGTACTTTCTCATATGGTAAAACTGTAATTATCTGAGGTAATAATCATTAACATAATCCAGGGTTTTAAGACAACCACAAAAGCAAAGAATCACATATACCTAGAAGACACTGAATGAACAGAATTCTCCTTAGAAAGCACTGATATCTGTCTTCAAGTAACCTCCCATAATCAAAATATAAAAATCAACGCTGAAACTAAAAGGGGGGAAACACATATAGATTCAAAGAAAATGATGAGACCCAGAAGTAAAATACAACCCCAGACCCCCCAGCTCACCCAGAACAAATCCAGAAGACAACAAAATAAAGGAAATTGGAAAACACTCAGCCAAACTTTCAGAAATGATAGCAGCAGAAGTTAAAAAACAGATAGATGAGGTTATAGAGAACATCAGATTAGAAAGAATTGGCTGAGTTAAGAAAGAGATGGTGATCATAATGAAAGACCTGCTTAGTGAATTTAGAGTAGACACAGATAAAAAAAACAGAGGAGCTTAGAAAAACAATGGAAAACTTGACCACTCAATTTAGGAAAGAAATGGAACCCATGAAACAGATCCAAACAGATGTCCAAGAAATCAAAAACTGCCTTGAAAGTATAAGCAGTTGATTAAATGAGAGCGAAGACAGAATCTCAGAACTAGAAGACATGACTCCACTTCATGACCATGAAAAGGAAAACTTCTTAAAAGTAACTAGAGACTATGAAAAATCAATACAACAACTGCAAGATGATGCAAAGAAGAACAATATAAGATTGATTGGAGTGAAGGAAAAAGAAGGAGACAGTGCAAAGGATCTAAGAAGATTATTCACAGACATAATGACAGAAAACTTCCCAAGCATGAGAAGAGAACTTGAATACAGATAAGTGAGGCATATAGAGCCCTAATTACCCACGACCAAAATAAATCTACACCAAGACATATAATAATCAAGATTCCAGAAATTCAACACAAGAACAGAATACTGAAAATTGTTAGGGAAAAAAACAAATCACCTATCAAGGTAAACCCATCAGAATCACAGCAGACTTCTCAACACAAACCCTTAAATCAAGGAGAGCCTGGAGCAAAATATTTCAGCCCTAAAAAGAAAATACTCTCCAACCCAGATTGATGTACCCAGCTAAACTACCATTCAAATTCAGCAATGAAATAAGATTTTTCCCTGACAAAGAACAACTGAAGAAATTCATGACCTCCAAACCACCTCTACAAAATATTTTGAAAGATATCCTAGAAAAGGAAAAGGGAAACCATAATTACAAGGACACTAATAAATAATAATCCACTAGGCAAGACAAACAGTTAAACTGAGGTGAAACACAGAACCAATAATAGAAAAGATCTATGACAAGATAAGTCAATGCATAACAGTTGTAACCATCAATGTAAATGGTCTCAACTCAACAATCAAAAGAAACAGACTAGCAGAATGGATCCAGAAACAAGATACATCAATATGTTACATACAAGAGACACATATAACTCAAAAGGAAATTCATAGACTGAGAATCAAAAGATGGAAAACAGTATTTCATGCAAATGGAACCCAGAAAAAAGCAGGGGTAGCTATCCTAACCTCAGATAAAGTGAACTTCAAACCAAATCAGATCAAGAGGGACAAAGAAGGTCATTACATACTTCTCAAGGGAAAACTCTAAAATAAAGAAATAACAATCATTAATATTTATGCACCAAATATTAGTGCGCCTAACTACATAAAACAAATATTAAGGAACATGAAAGATCAAATAAATACTAATACAATTATAATAGGAGACTTCAATACCCACTGTCACAAATACACAGATCAACTAGACAAAAACTTAACAAAGAAATATCAGAACTGAATCAATCTGTGAACAAATGGACTTAGCAGATGTATACAGAGTGTTCCACCCCACAACAACAGAATACACATTCTTCTCAGATGCACATGGGACGTTCTCCAAAATAGACCACATACTAGATCATAAAGCATGTTTAAGTAAATGCAAGGGAATTGAAATTATACCATGCATACTATCAGACCATAGCGCAATAAAACTGGAATCCAATGGTAATAGAGAACAAAAACACCACATAAACACTTGGAAACTAAATAACATCCTTCTGAACAACAGTTAGGTCACAGAAGAAATTAAAGAAGAAATTAAGCAATTTATTCAGTTTAATGATAATGCCGATACAACATACCAGAACCTATGGGATACAATGAAAGCAGTACTACGAGGGAAATTCATTGCATTGAACTCCCACATCAGGAAGACAGAAAGAGCCCAAATAAACAATTTAATATTGAGCCTCAAACATCTAGAAAAAGAAGAGCAAATCAAACCCAAAGCGCATAGAAGAGAGGAAATTATTAAGATCAGAGCTGAAATTAATGCAATTGAGACTAAGAAGACAATACAAAAAAAAATCAGTGAATCAAAGAGTTAGTTCTTTGAAAGAATAAATAAAATAGACAAAACCCTAGCCACTCTTATCAAAAAAAGGAAAGAAAAGACCCAAATCCATGCAATAAAAAATGAAAAGGGTGAAGTCACAACTGACCCTATGGAAATCCAAAGCTATGGAAATCCAAAGGATCATCAGCACCTACTTCAAGAACCTATACTCAAACAAGATGGAAAACACTAAAGAAATGGACAGATTCTTAGAAACATATGAACTACCAAAACTGAATCAAGAAGAGATAAATATTCTAAATAACCCAATATCAGCCATTGAAATTGAAGAGGTAACTAAAAACCTACCAACGAAGAAAAGCCCAGGTCCGGATGGTTTCACAGCTGAATTCTACAAGAAATTCAGAGATGATCTAATACCACTATTCCTCAAACTCGTTAATGAAATTGAAAAGGAAGCAGTACTTCCAAAATCATTCCTGGAAGCAAGTATTACCCTGATTCTAAAACCAGAAAAAGATCCCACCAAAAAAGAGAACTGAAGATCAGATCAGAGCTGAAATTAATGCAATTGATTTCAGCTCTGATCTGAATTGACTAGAGAAAGGCCAATTTCTCTAGTGAACATAGATGCAAAAATTTTCAATAAGATGCTAACAAACAGAATGCAATGGATTATCAAGAAGATTATACATTACAACCAAGTAGGATTCATCCCAGGAATGCAAGGATGGTTCAACATATGTAAATCAATACATGTAATACACCATATCAACAGAATCAAAGACAAAAATCACATGATCATCTCAATAGATGCAGGAAAAGCATTTGATAAAATCCAACACCCATTCATGATAAAAACCCTACAGAAATTAGGAATAGACAGTCTATATCTAAATCTAATAAAAATCATCTATGACAATCCAATGGCCAACATCACACTAAATGGTCAGAAACTTGAAGCTTTCACACTGAAATCTAGAACAAGACAAGGCTGTCCACTATCACCACTATTATTCAATATAGTTCTAGAAACATTAGCCAGAGCAATCAGGCAAGAGAAAGAAATAAAAGGGATAAAGATAGGAAAGGAAGAAGTTAAGCAATCATTATTTGCAGATGACGTGCTACTCTACATAGAAGACCCCAAGAATTCCACCAAAAAACTTCTAGATTTAATAACTAAATTCGGTTGTGTAGCTGTATACAAAGTCAGCACCCAAAAGTTAATAGCATTCCTATATACCAATAACAAACTCACTGAGAAAGAAATAATAGAAGATATTCCTTTCACAATTGCATCCAAAAAATGAAATACTTAGGAATTTATCTAACAAAACAAGTAAAAGTTCTTTTCATTGAAAACTACAGTACTCTAAAAAAGGAAACTGAAAGGAATTTCAGACAATGGAAATATATCCCATGTTCATGGGTAAGAAGTACCAACATAGTGAAAATGGCCATACTTCCTAAATTACTATACAGATTTAATGCAATTCCAATCAAAATACCAATAACATACTTCACAAAATTAGAAAAGGCAATCATGAAATTTATCTGGAACCAGAAGAGACCAAGAATAGCAAAAACAATTCTGGGCAACAGGAATAAGGCAGGGGGCATCACAGTCCCCGACTTGAAATTATATTATAAAGCTTCTATGATAAAAACAGCATAGTATTGGCACAAGACAGACCTGAGGACCAATGGAACAGGCTAGAAGATGCAGAAATAACTCCAAACACACTCAAATACCTCATCTTCGACAAAGGAGCCAAACACCCTCACTGGAAGAAAGATAGCCTCTTTAATAAATGGTGCTGGAAAAACTGGCTTACCACATGCGGAAAACTAAAACCGTGTACTAAGCTAAAATCAAAGTGGATCAAAGATCTAAACATTAAAACAGAAACACTAAATCTCCTGGAGAATAAAACAGGAAGAACTCTCGAAGACACAGGGGTTGGAAAACATTTATGAACAGAACCCAGACTGCATGGGAAACAATATAAAGAATCAATGCTTGGGACCACATCCTATTAAGAGGCTTTTGCACAGCAAAAGAAATTACTAATAGAGTGGGGCGAAAAACCACAGACTGGGAAAAAATTTTTGCCAGTTGTCCCTCAGACAAAGGTCTAACATCTAGAATATATAAAGAACTCAAAAAGACCAAACCCCCCAAATTTAAAGACCCTATCCAAAAATGGGCATCTGAAATGAATAAACATTTCTCAGATGAAGAAATAAAAACAGCAAATAAATATATGAAAAAATGTTCAACATCATTGGTCAGTCAAGAGATGCAGATCAAAACAACACTAAGACACCATCTCACTCCAGAAAGAATAGCTATTATCAAGAAATCAACCAATAACAAGTGCTGGCGGAGCTTCAGGGAAAAAGGAACCCTCCTCCACCGTTGGTGGGAATGTAGACTGGTCCAACCACTGTGGAAATCAGTGTGGAGATTCCTCAGAAAACTACAACTAGAGGTTCCATTTGACCCAGCTATTCCTCTGCTGGGTATCTTCCCAGAAGAATTAAAATCATCATATCACAGTGATATATGCACAGCCATGTTCATAGCAGCACAATTTGTAATAGCTAAGTCTTGGAA